>VZQC01000127.1:3325057-3454266 GCA_009823505.1 Rhizomys pruinosus | reverse complement strand
AAAAAAAAAAAAAAAAAAAAAGAGATGGAGGAAGGAGGATCAAAAGTTCAAGGTCATTCTCCAGTACATAGAGTGGTGAAGGCCAGTTAGGGCTACATGAGACTTTGTCTCAGAAAACACAAGGAAGAAACAGTACTGTGTTAACAGACTACATTAACCCTGGACCATGTTTAATATGGAGGACTTGGGCTTTCCCTCAGGGATCTAAAATACACCACTTGGCTATTTGCTTTGATTTTTGAGATATTAATTAGAGGAGATCAATGCTTAATAGCAGCATTGCTTAGGTGTCCAGTGTAGAGTACAAATAAGAAAACATTCTAATTTGCTGATGGCTGAAGCGTCCAGATAGACTATCCCCAGGATATGTTTGATCTGATTAAACAAGACCACCATGGCCTAGCAAAATCCCTGTAGCCACTAATCAGCTATGGTCCAATCCAGAAAATGCACCCGTTCTAATGAATATTGAAATTGGCTGTCATTAAGAGAGACCGCTCACAGGAGGGCAAGGAGACAGTGATCAATATTCATAGGATCCTTGCTGCCTCATTGATTAATAGCCTTCAAGTGTAAAAACTGGAATGGTGGTAATAAAGCATTATTTTTTGTGTGCAGGCTGACATGGGATGTTACTTAGATTTAAACACTGAATTTTTTTTCTGATCAAGTCCTAATAAATTGTAAGGAAAGAAAATTTAATGAACTTCCCTCCCTCCTTCCCTCTCTTCCTCCTTCCCTCTCTCCCTCCTCCTCCTCCTCTCCCTCCTCCTCCTCTTCCTCCTCCTCCTTCTCCTCTTCCTTCTTCTTTTTCCCTTTCCTCCTCTCCTCCCTTCAATTGCCTCCTTCCCCTTCCCTTTTTGTTCCCTCCCCATCTCTTCTTCCATCTCCTCCTTTTACTTCCCACCTTCTTTCCTTTCTTCCCCTTTTCTTTTTCTTTTTCTTTTTCAAGCTGGCCTCAAACTGAGGTCCCAGAATAACCCACTGTGCCAAGCAAAAAGAGTATTTTATTTTTTGGTGGGGTCTTTTTGAGACAGGGTCTCCCTTTAGTCCCAGCTGGCCTGGAGCTCACTCTGTAGACCAGGCTGGCCTTAAACTCACAGAGATCTGCCTGCTTCTGCCTCCCAAGCACTAGGATTAAAGGTGTGCACCACCATGCCCGACATAAAAGGGTATTTTTTTTTTTTTTGGTCTTTTTCGAGACAGGGTCTCCCTGTAGCCCCAGATGTCCTGGAACTCACTCTGTAGACCAGGCTGGCCTTGAACTCACAAAGATCCACCTGCCTCTGCCTCCCAAGTGCTAGGATTAAAGGCATGTGCCCCCCAGGCCCGGCATAAAAGGGTATTCTTAATGGTACATGCAAGGGCCCCATTCTATGTATCTACATAAGGGCTCATTCATTGCTACATGAGGTTTCTCATCAACTTGAAAGGCAAAAGTAGCCCAGATTTTCCACCAAACATCCTCTGTCAAATGTAGTGGGGAGCTCACGCAGAGCCATTGATGCTTTGTGGTGGCCACAGTTCTGACTCAAAGCCCCTTCACCAGAAGTGTTTACTGCTGTATCTGTCTAGCTGCTCTTGCCTATGTTGTTGGCCCTACCTCTGATATACACTCTGATCTATGCCAAGGGCCAAAAGCCCCACAGGATGCTCATGCTGCTGACATTACTTTCTCAACTTTGAGCATGCTTGCTGACTTTCCACTTGACTCATTCCTAAAATGGGAAACCTAAATTCTCACCCCAGAATTCCCTTCTCCTTTCTAAGGAATATCAACATTTTAAAGTACTTTGAAGATAGAGGACACAGAGTGAATATTTATTATTCATGAAAGTATTCACGATGAACAGATTTATGTGTTTCTTAAAGAACTTTTGCTGCCTTACATTCACCCTGCCTGTGAGGCACACACACCCCACCCTGAGAAGGAGAATTCCAGCATGTGCCTTCGACTCACCCAGCAAAACCTCATTAGTCATTCCCTTTTTGGGACTGCAGTAGTAGAAATAAATTTCTTGGATTCAAGCTGCAACTATAAAAGCATGTCTACAATAGATCTCAGAAAATGGAACTAGGAGATGTTCCTGAATAATTCTTATGGGATATATAAAATTCCTACCTATTAAATGCTGAAAAACAGCCATGTAGCCCAAATGTGCCTTGATTTCTTTTCCTTAGGAAATTGAAAATGAGTTTGAATAGACTCTATTACTTTCTTCTGATTTCTCCATTTAGAACAGGTGTGTGGAAAGATTGGGTCAAACACCAAGTTCAAGTTTACTTTTTTTTTTTTTTTTTTTAAGTTGTAAAGGAAGAATTCATTTTTAAAGTGCTTAGCTTAACAGCACCTGGTGCATATATTTTCCCAGAGTCTAGGCCTTGTTTCTGTGTTGGACAGTAGGTTTATTTCACAGGTGGCATCTTACTTAGTTAAAAATATTTTCCTCTGTAGAAATGTGTATGCATGACTGTGTATGTTCATGTGTGTCAGTGCACATTCAGGCGTGGGCAGGGCAGTCAGAGAACAATCTTGGGAGATGGCTGTCCCCTTTGTCTTGTTTAATCCAGTGTCTCTTCTTTCTTCTACTGTGTATGCCTGGCTGGCTGACCTGCCAGCTTCAGAGAATTCTCCTGTCTCCACCTTCCATGTTTTCACAGAAGGATGGCAGACACGTGCTGATGCCATGTACATGGGCTTTCGAACTCTGGTCCTCACATTGGGGGTGGGGGGCACTTTATTCAATGAGCCAATTTGACAGCCCGTTTCATCAGCTTTTATCATCCAAGACTTGATCTTTCTCACATTGTGGGTTTGCTGTCAAGCCAATGGCATCATAACCAAATGCACTCTGTGCCATAGCTCGCCGTATTACCCACAGCAATAACCTGCTGGCTCTGAGCCAACTGAAAAACGAATTCCTTTTCCCCACTACGGGGGGCGACACTTTACGCATGCGCCCTAACAAACTCTGCTCTGCAGCTTCCGAGGACTCACGGTTGCTTCGTAACACACCACAACAACTTGATCTCCTGTGATAACCCCCCCCTCCACACACACACACGGCTAATATGTCAGAAAGCCGGCAGAGTCCTGTGAACTAACCAGAAGTCTACAGGAACACACCCAGCTTTCCCAGGAGAGACAGGGTCCACGCAGCCCTCTTTCCCTTCATCATCCTGCAACTTTGCAAGGTTGTTTCTGCTTTGCTGAAAATGAAAAATATCAAAATAGAATTAAGCGCATTCCCATTGATTCTCTCAGGAGCAGCGAAGTCAGTCTAGATGGAAACGCGTCCTATGCCTGAGTAGCCCTATCCTCTCCCGTTGGGCGGTGATTGACTTTTTGGCTAAGCTAAGCAGAAATGAAGCTAGTGACCAATTAGCTTTTCCCTTAATAGGACTGTGTTGGGTGAAATAAACCAGAGAAAGGAGCGGAAGGGAAAAGTGTCATTTAGTGAATTCCCAGATGTTGCCATCATCCCCGAGACACAGATCATAAATAAAAGAAAGGCTGAGGGTTCAGTGGGCCGCCACCTTGTGCGAAGGTCACAGACCGTGTTAAAATGGCAGAATAGAGAGAAACAGCAGGAGAATGGGGTTTCTGGCTGCAAACACAGTGCCAAATCATCTCACCAATTTGTGCTTCAGGGCAAAGCGCACTTTGGAGATTTTCAGAATGATCACAATAATAATAACTGCCACCCATTGATCTCATTTAACAAGCGCTGATCTAAGGCTAGCTCTGTCCAAATCATTGTGTTCATCAACCAGAGTCACATTTATGAACGAGACAGGCAGAGACACAAAATACAAGACAATATTGTCAAGTATAAATGGGGGTGCTTCAAGGTAAAGAAAGCAGGGTGTGTGTGGGGGGGATCACTCCATAAAGGGGACTTTTCAGCTGGGATGAAGGCAGGTTGGGAGGAGTCTAGACTTGACGTGAAGGATGAGTTCAGGAAGATTCATGCACATGTGGTGTGTGGTGTGTGTGTGTGTGTGTGTGTGTGTGTGTGTGTGTGTGTGTGTGTATACAGGCTCATGGACCCATGACCATGCACCAGAGCAGAAGCTTGAGCACATTCTTCTACTGTTCTTCTCCGTATTTATTGCCTTGAGTCAGAGTTTCCCATGGAAACAAAATTTCAGGCTGCCCAGCAAATTCTTGGGATCTGCCTGCCTCTCTGCCCTAATGTTAAAGCGTGTACAGCCATGTCCAGCTTCCTACATGGGTGCAAGGGCTCCAAATTCAGGAATCTGTATGGCAAGTTCTTTCATCCACTGGTCATCTCACTATCTTCCCAGGATTAAAAAAGTTATTATTTTAATGTATGTGTGTCTGTGTGTTTCTGTGAACCAAGAAGGCATCAAATCCTTTGGGACTGGAGTTGTGAGCTGCTCAGAACCAAACCCAGGAAACAAACCCAGGTCTCAAACCCAGGTGTTCTGCAAGAAGAGTAAATTTCCTTACCCCTGGTGCACCTCTCTAGACCCTCCCCTCAGGATTTTTCTTAAAGGAAGTGTCTGGAATCATTTCTGGGTTTCTCACTTGGGAAGGGAACACAGGCTGATGACACTGAGGTAATGCTGGAATGGAAGAGGTTGGAAGGCCGTGAGCACCGGGTGGATCCCAGAGCAGCTGTGATGGAGCCCAAGCCTGGTGAGCAGGACAGTTGTTACCACCTGGAAGATACAGCCATGTGATTCCAATAGGACTTGCTAATGACTGGAACTAGTTAAGCTCTGCCTTGAAGTCAGTCCGATAACTAGGGCTCATCTGGGTGAGATGCATGCGTGTGTGAGGAGGTGGCCTCACCTGCATTCCCACAGCATCTGGCCTTTTGTGTTTGAACATCCTCATCGCTCAAAGACATGGGCAGTTGCTGCATTTCTTAGAAGGAGCCTGTGGCCCAGTTTGTATGCACCCAATCTAGACTCATACTCCAGGGTTCCCTAGGCTGTTCCTGTTAACTCCGCTGTACTCATCTCCTTCTTCCCTCTTTCCTCCTTCCTGAATTCCCACATTCCCTCTTTTCTCCCTTATTATGTTCCTCCCTCCCTCCTCTCCTGCCTTTTCTTCCTCCCTCCCTCTTTTCCTGCCCTCCTCTCACCCCCCTTCCTTATAGTCTCCCCTGTCCTTCTTCCTCTCTGCCCCTCCTTCTTTTCCTCCCTTTCTCTTGTCCTCTTTTCATCCCTGTCCTTCTCTCCTTCATTCTTCCCATCCTATGACACTCAACTTCTCTTACTTTTTAGTGATTTTCCTGCTCATACTTTCAATTTCTGGAGGACAGAGTTATCCCTGTAGGTGAGAAGAAAGCGTGCCCAGACCCTCTTGATCCATCCTGTGTCAGGCAATAGCTAACACATTGTTATTTCTAAGGTTAGTGTAAAGAAGTCTTGGTGGTTTCATTTCATCTTTTAAGGAAATCTGGACGTTTCTGAGCCTCATCAACTATGGGAGGAAAAGAGTATGTCTTTGTGAAATACTTTGGTGCCTTGCAGAAGATTGTGTTGAATTATTGGGATGCTGCGAGCCTTCAGACCGATGCTCCTGAAGCATGAAAGGAGGCTCTGCGGTGCTCCCTCTTTACGTTTAAATTACTTTGCTTCTTACTTGACTACTTTTTCTGACCTTTTAGAGTGCTTCCTTCTTTATATTTCTCCTTGAATCTCTTAACCATTTTTTTTAAATAGTCCAGCCACATCTTGTATGCATTATTCTCACTGAGCCTGGTGCTTTCTATGCTTCTAGCAAGTCTTCTCCTCACTTGACCCTTCCCTATAAAGCCTGGTAATATTATTATGCTCTCTGCCCCAGTCCATCCATCTCCTTCTGTCTCACACAGTTCAAGAGCATTGGTAAAACACTTACTTTTCTGTATGGTTTAGATATGTCCATGTGTGTATATACACATTCATGAGCGTGAGTCTGGGTATGCACATGCCATGGTACACATGTGGAAGTCTGAAGGTATGCTTGGGGATCAGTCCTGGCTTCCACTTTCTTTTAGATGTTATCTTCCTCGTTGGCCCCTACGTGGACCACAGCAGCTACCCTTGAGTCCTGGAGATTCTCCCCTCTCCATCTCCCATCTCCCTACAAGAGCAATGGGATTACAGTGCCGTCTACCATCTCTAGTTTACATGGACTCTGGAGATTTGAATTTGGATCCCCATACTTGTACAGCGAGAATTTTGTCCAGTGAGTCACCCGCATAGCCACTTAACTCTCACTCTGAAAAGAATCTGAGAGTTAGGACTAAGGCTTTCTCTTTCTCATCTATTTTCCTCCCTAAATGAATTGCAATGGAAAAGAAACTTGGTCAGATCCACTTAAATCTATGCACGGTTTACCTTAGGGTTAATGTCCTTCATACTGTCCTGCTCTGAGCTTTGAATGGACACAAACATGGTCATAGCTAATGAGATAGACAAAGAAGAGAAGCTCCTGGGAATTCTGCAAGCTTGAGTTCTATATCCACTTTTTTATTCTCTTATAGCTTCGTGGCCTTGGAAAAATCACTTAAGCTCTCTGATTTTCTGTCTCCTGGTTCATAAAATCTAGTTGATATTACCTACATAGATAAATCATCAAGGAAATTCAATTACACGAGAACATACATTTGGAACCATCACACAACGACTTCTCTATTTAAGAACACCATAATATAATGTAGGGCTTCATTAAGCAAACCTTTAGTGAACTTATTTGACAATGATACTCAGGGTAGGGGAGGAGGAAGAAATGGAAAGGAGCCTTGATGTCCCTCTTAATAGGTGAATTAAAATTACAGCCCTTTTCCAATTGTACCTTGGAGATGAATACAACCTCCCATTCTGACCAGGAAGATCTTCATTCATTGATACAACATATTTATTGGGAATCTACATTATGCTAACAAGTAATAGTGAGAAAACCAGACACAGTGTCTGATCTCAAGAAATGACAGACGACTGCCACCCATGTCACTCTACTCGTGTAAGGCACTGGGTCCTCAGCTAGGAACATTTGCGCCCAGTGGAGCTCAGGAACAGCAGGTGCCATATTGGTTGGCATAACGTTGGGAAGTGGCTCTATTGGGATCTCTTGGGTCCAGGTCTGGGATGCTGCTCACTGTGAACAAGTGTCTGGCTGTGAAGAAATCACGCTAAAGGATAAGGAATAAGGATGTGTGATAGTCCATTATTACAGCAAGAATATGAGCCAAGACAGAGTTTACCCCAGCCGCTGGCACTCCTAGACACTGAGGTATGAGGATGGTCTGAGTGAGTGCTTCCAGTCTGCCACAGAAAGAAAGAAATCCCCAGGTACTTCGGCAAGGTGGAGGAGGGAAGATGTACCAAACACCCCTGGAAAGGTCCGCGCCTCCTCTGTTCCTCCCAACTGCTGCTGGTGAGCTGCTGCTTGTCTGTGCAGCTGGCAGCCCTGCCTCTGCACTTCCCAACTATTCTTTCAAACTCCAGAAGCTGCCCCTGGGGATCCGGCTGCCTCTGAATTGCTGCAGAAGTAGCACTTCAGTAGAGATAGCTAGATAAATAATCCTGAATAAAATTGCCTCTTTTTAAGTGCTTTATTAATATGGTTGGGCAGAGAGCATGCTAACATCCTACAGGGTGGGGGTGGAGGCTGCAAGGAGAGGACAGTGCTGTGACTTAAATGAGAGAGAGAGGGTGAGACAAAAGCAGAGCCATGGCAGGTTCTTGCTTAGGTGCCTGACGCTGACGAGAGAGAGAGAGAGAGAGAGAGAGAGAGAGAGAGAGAGAGGCAGGTGCAGGGCACATGGTAGAGTCTGCAGCAGCTTGGTGGATGAGGAGGATCAAGGGACACATGGCATCGGTGGAGTGACCCCAGGAGATGCAAACTCTAATGTCTTTAGGGCACACAGGACTGTGCGAAGAACAAAAGCCGGAGAGGCAGAAACTTCTGGAAAAATAAAGAGGGGAACAGACAGCTGGACTTCAGCTATAGGCCTTCATTCAGTTACAGATGGGCAGAAGGCAGACCCTCCTGCCTTCCAGGACAGCCCTGTTTATACACTATGAGAGCCAAGATCTCAGACTGTGCGTCAACTGTGAGCACTTCGTAAGACCCATTTGCCTGACGAGCTCTGGGTGAACTTGAGTTTGACAACACAATTTCCTAATTTGCTATGTCTCATTGCAGTGATTTGAATTGTTCCTCTGAGTACCTAGGGCTACGTGCATGCTAAACATGAGCTCTATCACCAAGATCTATTTTCAGTTCTCTTTTGACTTTTTATTTTGAGACAAGGTCTCATTTAAGTTGCTCAAGGTGGCCTGAAATTCACTGTATAACTCAGATAGGTCTTGAGTTTGCCATCCTCTTGCCTTGGTCTCCTCAGCTGCTTGAGGTACAGGTGTGAGCCACCAGCTTGCTTGGAGAGATTTATCTGCAGAGAGAGCTGCACCGATTCATGAGCCCTGGAGTAAGCCAGGCTTCGAGCAGTTATCTCGGTTGGCTAGGATCTCAGACCTATCACTGCAATACTCAGGTTTGGGGATTGAGTCTAGGGGAGCTATCTCATGGGGCTGTCATGGACATAAAGTGGGCTAACCAGGTAAATGGCCTGGACTGTTTCCATGTCAGGTATAGCCACTAAATGTTGACTTCTATGTCCCAAGGTACCTAGCTGAGGGGAACAGTTAAAGCAGATTAGATCTTCATCCTGAGAGTGAATATTGTTATGGTTTGACTATAGAATATCCCTCACAGGCTTGGTTCCATGATGGTGATGCTGTTTCCATTTCGAGAGGTTGCAAAAATATAAAGGGGTAGTGCTGAGCTGGAGGAGGTGGAATGTTGTGAGGCTGTGCTGGATGGCTTTAGTGTCAACATGACACGCCTGGGTGGAGGGAGACTCAAATGGGGAATTGCCTCCATTGGCTGCTCTGTGGAGTACTGTCTTGATGCTGTGTGATGTGAGAGGGCCCAGCCCACCATGGGTGGTGCCACCCCCGGGGAGGTGGTTGTGTATTGCATAAGAAAGCAGGCTGAGCATGGGCTAGGGGAGCAAGCCAGTAAGCAGCCTGTGCTTCAGCACCTGCCTCCAGGTTCCTGCCCTGAGTTCCTACCTTGGGCTCCCTAAGTGATAAACTGTGACCTGGAAGATATAAGCTAAGTAAACCCTTTCCTCCCCAAATTGGTTTTGGTCATAGTGTTTGGTCATAGCAATCGAAGAGAAACTGGAATAGAGGTGGTACCTGACCTTTATATCCTGACCCTGCTCCTAGCCCTGACTCTGCTTCTTGGTCTACCAATATGTGAGCAAGCAATCTCACACTACTGCCAGCTGAGAACCCCCCCCCCCAATGCACTGCTCCCTCAAACTGGGAGCCAGAATAGATTCTTCCTCCATGAAGGTAGTGCTTACGAAGTGCTTAATCACAGTGGTGAGACCAGTAGCTGACGCTCAGGCTGGCAGTGAAGAACCAACACAGGATACCTTCACCAGACACACCCCCACTTCTTACTGTCCCTGGGCCACAGCTGTCTGGCCAGGAAGACTCAGGCTCGTAAGTATCATCATGGGACAGTGGCTAGGACTGTCATAAAGGAGATTTTCTTTTCTTCCAGTCCTGCAAATGGATAGGGTCATGGAACAAAATGAGTAATGAGAAAATTAGACAGTAGAGATGAGCAAGCCATAATTCTGAAGGCTCCATTATGTGGTTATGCTGAGTAGAGACAGAATAGTCATAATTTCAAAAGTACAAAATATCCTACTTTGGGGTAAAGACAATTCTGTTAAGATTTCCATCCTTGTCACTTAAAAAGGATGAGAAGAATGAAGTATTCACTCCTACCCTGCCGCCTCAGTTGTCTCGTATGCAAAGCCCTAGTTTTATCATCTCAGGGGGTTGTGCAAGGAGGATAAGATGCAAGCTATGATCCAGACTCTTGCTTCCTGTCCTAGGGTTTCTGTATGGACCACAAAGATGGTAATGGGATTGAGACTGATGATGATGCTGGTGGTGTTGATGATGGCAATGCCAAGAGCCCCTCTTTGAGAACTCTGAGTGTGAGTCACTTAGTTCTTTTCATCCTCCATTTATTTAACCCTCATAATAGGTTAAGGACTCAGTACACCACCATCATGTCTTTGGCCAAAATTTGCTATATAGAAAAGGTTCAATGTAAGTTAAATGCCTGCCCCCAGCATCCGATGAGCTTTCTCCATTGTCATGGGAGAAATGTTCCCCCAACTCCAGTGCATAGAATCGCGTGGGAGTCTTGAAGAACTGAAGGCTTGAGCCTACTAGGCATAGCCTGAGAATGTGCACCTCTATCCAGCTTCCAAGTGATACTGATGACGCTGGTCTTTAGAACACATTTTTCATGATAAGGACCCTGGTCATTCACAGTCAGACAATTCCTAGACAACAGTCTCAACAAAGATACCATAACTATTCAGATTCTTCCAAAACACTGCTTACTGGATCATTCTATTTAAATTTCAGAAAAGAAATATTTCTATTTAAAACCATGCTCTGTCCAAAATCAATTCCCATATCTAACATCTTGGAATCCCAATACCCAGCCTCCTCCTAGATGAGTAAACTCAGGAGTGCTGACATGGAAGGCAGGTGTCAGTATGTTTACAGGTAAGTACTTGTAGCCAAGATTGAGAGCCACAGTGCTGGTGATGAATGGGCAGGACAATGTAGGTCAAGGGGGCAAACATTCCTGCTAATTCTCACGGGCAGAACTCAAATGTCCCTGAAACTGGCAATGACTTGATGGAATAGGGATATTGACCTGAAGTCTGCCAAATGACTATTAACATTGAGAGAAAAGCTTTCCATCATCGTTGCCTGTACCAAGACTCATGGCATTTTATCACTGGGATGTTAGCACCTGAAATCTCTTCTCAGAAAGTTATTGCATTAAGGAAGTTCCTCAACTGAGACCTCTCTCAGGAAAGGGAAGAATGAAGGTAGAAATGTTATTTGGAAACACTGGCCTTGCAAGACCCAGAATAGTTCATCTTTTAATATCACCTATCCCTCCTAATGGTCATAACTTAAAAATATGCATTAATAATGCATTTTATATATGCACCTATGATTCATATTATTGAATAGCATGCATAAGACATAGGTAGAATAATTAGTGAATACCCACTTTAAACTTGATATATCTGAACTGTAATAACCAAGTACCCATAAGAGATACACAGATTTCTTTGAAAAAAGAGTCATTTCTAGAATAAGAAAAGGAGCTCCTTTGGATTAGGTTATGACTTCATTTATGTTAGACAAAGACAACAAAAGTTTTCTGAATTTGTTCTCTACCTCTGTCTATTTTGTCATTTCCTACACATTCTGCATAACTGCATTTCCTATAATGTCCACCATTGTGCACATAATGGGGAATGTGGGTTAAGACCTTTTTAACTCTGAAGGGTAAGACACTAAATCAACATCAAGACACTTAAGAGCCTTTATAGGGTGTTAAGCTGCCCTGACTAGAACCTCATGCCCCTGCACTATGATGAGGGATTGGGTGGTGCATGTGTAACTTGGACCTTTGCTGTCAGTTATCCAGGTGAGGCTTTTGGTTACTATCTATTACATCATATCACACGGCTGGCTTATAAATGCCAATTTATCATGACTGAATAAAATATATGCTTCCATTTACTGTCTTTACATCTATCATTGTGATCTTCTATAATGATCTACTGAACCCTCCAGCCACTGACTATCAAGACTCAAAGAAGAATCCATTCACATGATCCAAGAATAGGAAGCATGCAATTTTATCTGCACATGTGTAGACTCTCATACAAGCCTCATCCTCATGATTCTGATCTCAGACATCAGCTCCTGAGCTCACCCACACTCGGCTTTTCTTTCCCTGCTTCTCACCCCTGTTCTTCAGCCTCTGACCTCTGCATATGCAGGTCACCTGGCAGCTAACCTCCAAGTCCAGCTGCCCTCCGTCCTGCAAGCATTGTAGTGACCATGCTTAATTCCCAAGCAGGAACGGAAGGGAAGTTACATGGTCAAAGATTTATGCTGGATAAGAAGGGGCCTCACAGAAGGGTATCACCACACATAAGAGTAACTGCTGGGTAGAACTTAGTGATGGCAGAGAAGCAGCCCTTTCAGTAAACTACTGAACAGAATTCGTACGTGGAACGTGTCCTGGTGAGCACATTGGACAGCTCCTGGTGCTGAATCCTGCATGTCACATTCATTATAATTGGTACAGAGGATATACCCTGTGCCAGGCATTGCATTGAGCCTGATGCCATCTGCATGGCTGTCCTATGAAAAAGCACACAGCAAACAACCCACAGAGGAAATATTTGGACCCAGGGAGAGGAACAGCAGCTAGCACCCAGGTGCAAACTCCACACAGCTCGCTCCTTTTCTGCTTCCCCTGGGTCCTGTTATCACGAGAGCTTTAGCATGCATTAGGTTGTCACTTCCCTGCACTGTCAACTTTTCAAGGAGGACAATTCATTTTGACAGAGCTCTGGGCTGTGCTTGCCCTAACATCTCAGAGAGAATGAAGGAGGAAAACCAGTTGAGGAATGTATTTGTAATTGGGGCTGACACAGAAACTACCTACATAGCTAACGTGAGACTCGGCACACTAGTGCTGTTTGCTTGTCAAACGCAGTGTTAGGTCTTTAATTGAAGAGGCTAATTGTGCACATGCAAAATAAACAAGCCTGATGAGCACTGCAGGCCCCCTCTAGCCACCTGCCCAGTGGCAGGGTCATTTCTGTGGCATTCTGGTCTCCAGTTTGGCCTTTGAAATGAACGATCTTTTATTTTTGGTTAGCTGAAGTATTCACCAGTGTTTTTCATGTAAGACCAGCTGAAGGAGTGACACAGACTATTCAAAACTTGGCTTCATGTCTTCACTAGGAAATGTTAAATGACTGACAGGCTGGCTAATAATGGTACAAAGAAAACAGGGCCTCTTTTCTGTCATAGAAGAAAACCAAGTCAGAAATCTCAGCTGCTTTCTGTTATTTTCTACCCATTTTGTAGTTGGACATGCTGGGATGCCAGCTCTTGTGGATTTATGAAGACCAATCAGAGGCTCCTCAGAGAAGAGACATCAATGTCTTGGTCCCAGCCTCTTGACTTTCTCTGATCACACCACTGAGAGATTGGGACCATTCTGGTTAAATAACGGAATTCAATGGCCAGTGAGCTTAGCAGAAGTTTGGAAGCACTTTGTAAAAGTGTGTCTGTGGTAGAAGAGGAGGAATTACAAAGAAAGGAGATAGGAAGTAGAGATTTCCATTTTGTAATTAGCCACATCACTTTCTGAGAGGCACCTGCTTGCTGGGAAGCCATTAGTCTGGAAATTTCCAAATGATTTCTTGACCTCCCTATGATGTGCCAGGCAGATGTTTTAATTTACATTCCTTCAAAGGCACAGGTACGAACGATGAGCCATAATGGAAAACCCAGCTTATCAAATCAAAACTTAGGTAGTCACATAAGCTCTGGTTTCATCTTAAGGAAAAGATAAATATGCACCCAAACATCAGATCACCTGTCTGATAGACGAAGTCCTCTACTGTCAGAGTAGGAGAGCATAAGATTGCCTCTTCCCTGGGCAAGTGTTGCTTTCTCATCATTTTCTGAAATACAAATGCATTAAGATTTCCTGAATACTCACCTTGTAAAAGAAGCATTCTCAATATTTTAGGAAGCATTCTAGGAAGATCTTAGAAGTCAAAAGATCATAAGATAGTAAGATATCCATTCAACATATTTGTTCTAGGGCCACCCCAATCTATTATGTACTCAAGACTGGCTTGCAAACTCTCCTGAAGCTAATATCAAAATTGATTTTTGAGGGAGACCTAGAGATCAGAGTCTAGAAAACTGTACCACCTACCCATCATTTATACTCAAATAATTCAGAACTATAAGCAGAGATCCTTGACTCAAGGGCAGATGGAGCAATGGTCCCTGCACAATGGGCTGCTGTGCTGTGTGTTACGCACAAGCAAATGTGTAACCTCCTGAGACAGACATAGCTGA
Source organism: Rhizomys pruinosus (assembly GCA_009823505.1). NCBI lineage: Eukaryota > Metazoa > Chordata > Mammalia > Rodentia > Spalacidae > Rhizomys > Rhizomys pruinosus. The sequence continues at coordinate 3,440,229 of VZQC01000127.1, read as the reverse complement.
TAGACCAAGGGAGCACTTCTACCCAAGCCTAGCTTGGAGAATCCCTGACATCACTGGGGTCACTCACAGTAGCATATGTGAGGGGTTATTTTCAGGAATATGAATGTCTAAAGCATTGGCGTCACCCAAAGCCCAAGCCAGCTGGAATTGATGGAAACATATAAAAGCTCCATCCCTGAAACTGCCTATAAGACTTGCAGGGAGCCGCACTGGAGAATCTCTTCTTCCCCAGCAATTGTTTCCTGTTCTATAACCTTGGGGAGAATCTTTGTGAATCTTGTAGCTTTAAGGCTACTAAGTCTGAGCCTCCAAGAGTGAACATTTCAAATTAAAGGAACAGCTACATGACATCACGAGTCTTCCAAGAGACTCATTTGGCATTATGCTCATCACAAGGGGTGCATAATGCAAAACTCGCACCTGGTCTAATTTCTGAAAATTACTTAAGAAGGTACCATGATGGTGTCAACAAGAAGTCCCTTACGCATATCAGGAGGACAGTGTGTTCGCTAGCACTGTAATGCCTCACTCTCTTTGAGCAAACACAGATGAAGTATTTGACCTGAATACAGAATTGTGAGGCATGAAAGGTATGGAATTTGGAAGTGGGATCACAAACGGGATCCGGAGTTGCTGGAACCGAGAGAGGTGGGCAGGGAAGAGGCCCACTGCTGGGAGTCATACTTAATCATCCTTCTCTCACTCAAGAGAACACTCTTAGCTAGGGACAGAATTTTCCTCCTGTTCTTTTCTATTGGTGACCATCAAGAACAAGAAGAGAAGGGTGGACAGTTGTTGGATATATTAGGTTATCTTTTGTGTGACAATCAGAAGTAAGTTATTAAGTTCTCTGATGTCACACAGTATATCTGTCAACCCTGGGGCAGGCACTCTGATTTTCAAATGCAGCCTTAATTGGACCAAATACACCACATTAAGAAAAACCAATTGAACTCGTGTTACTGAAAATTCCGAAGCTATTGAACTCGATTCTTTTCTACTTTTTGATGTGATTTATTTCTCTTTGGTCAGAAAACTTCCTTTCACGAATGTGCTTGCTCTTTCAGAAATGGCGAGAACTCTTTTGGTGGAAGGTCATGTTTTCATCTTAGGAACGTGGAGGAAAATAATTAAATTATCCATCTGGCTTTCTCAAAGGAGTGGAATGGTCCCAATGACACTGGTAACAATTTCCTTCCTTCGGTTTCCATGGTGTTCTCAGAGCAGGGATGAATGGCGACAGGGCCAGTTCTGCTCTGAGTTTGACAAAAACAATCACATCATGTGTGAAAAAAAAATCCCCCTTTTTATTCTTTCTGGAGCAGCTAAGTCATATTTTCCAGGCACTACAAAATACCTACTCTATCATATTTGTTTCCAATTGCACATTACATCCTTTAACACACCTAGTGGTAACTTTCAAGGGAAAACACATTTATAAATGAGCACAGTTGCAGCGGCCGGCAGCCCCTTTCCCCCCAATCTTCTAACTACCCTCATCAATTACTCTTAACGGAGCCTAGTGTTGGCAGTGTTTACCCACCATCCTTTCTGAGTTATTCAGCTCGATCTTGCGGCTCATTAAAAGCATCTCTATTTATTTGCTGTGTGTTACAGTTCTTAACTTTGGCACAACACGCCAAAAGAAAGCCCATTTTACTTTTCCCTGTGGTGTTAATTGGTAGAGCATGCTGCCTGCCTCTTCATTAATTATGTCAATGTGTATGAAACTTCCATTTTCATGGGGGTGAATTAACAAGGCTTCTCTGAGCAGTGCTGACAAGAAGCCAGCCAGGCTGGCTGCAAAGGGGGGGGGGTGGGAATGAAGACTGCTGGTAGCCAACACCATCTTCATTTGCAAAGGCTCACTCTGTCTGGCCCCGAGCCCTTCTCACTTCACCTTTTCTTGTGGCCATCAGCATGTAACAGGAAGTTTGGTGAAAGCAGTCTCCCTAGCCTGCCAGACCAAATGCTGTCTGCACTGTACAGAGGAAGCAGTATTCGATGTCCTGACTGGACTAGAGAGGAAGGAGGGAGGTGGCCAGCAGCTGGCCCAAGATTCAGCAGGGGCTGCTGGAGCACTGGGGCAGAGTCCTGGCATGCCACATCAGAAGAGAATGAATGAAAGGCAATCCAGACCAAAATGTCTTTTATATCACACTAAGGTGGCTGGTCTAGGACTCACAAAGAGAAGAAACACACACAGTCTCTCGCACACATATACCTGCACACGTATATACATATACATGAATGTATATATATTTTTATTTATACATGTATACACAGACACACATGGGCATATGTATACACATAGATACAGACATATACATATATATATATATATATATACATATATACATATATATACACACACACATTCACACACACATATCTTTGCACATGCATATACAGTACCAAAATACAGATATATACAAGCATCACACATACATATATACACACATACACAGATGTATGTTCACATGCATATATATATATATATATACACACACACAGAGTATTACTATGAAACTTTGAGTCAAATGACATCTTCTGGTTAACAAAACCATTCAACCTCTTTTCCCATGTTGGGGTACAGCTCAGCGATAGAGCAAAATCAAGTTGGAAAACAAACGTCTCCTTGCTTCTCTGCTCAGCCACTGTGAAGGCTACAAGAATGACACCTGGTCCCATGTCACTATCTTCTCAATACACACTTCTGTCTGTGTACTCTGGCTGGGATGAGCAGGCCACCCATCTCTCTCTCCCTCAGGACCTTGGTCACACCTCCAGACATCTCTGTCCCATGGGATACATGTACTAAAGCAAGAGGAGAAAGGGAAGCAGGCTTATACAGCCTCATTGCTTCAAAGAGGTTTTTTTCCTGGTGGCCATCATCTTTGTCGTTGATGAGGGAAAATCTACTGGATTTTCTTAGAGAAGAAGAAAAAGGAAACATAATGTTTGAGTTCACATCCCCAAACCCTGGGAAACAATCCATGGCTAAGTGATGTGGATGTCTTGGCCTAGCCTGTCTTCCAGAGAAGGAGCTTCACTGAAATGTTACTGTGCCTACATAGGCAGACAACACATGTGCACACATGCATAAGCAGACAATACACAGGGAACACACATGGTATATATGCACATATATGTATGGACCCAGAATTAAAGATAGATATTCACATGGGGACATCTAAACACATATGCAAGCATGTGTGTTCATACAAAAAGTACACACACAGTACACACACATCACACACAAGGCATGTCATACACTTAACACATCACACAAATGCACACACATTTTCAAACATGCATACACATGAGCATGCATGTGTGTACATATGCTCACAAATCATGAGTGCACACAAACACATGCACATATATGTACACACAGGAAGCCTACACAGACACAGCAGACATGAAGCTGTAGCTAATTCTCAGATGAGATACCTAGGATCTCAAGACCACCACTGTGAGCAAGCTCTTTCAGAGGCTTCACTGAGGTCTTGCCTGCTATGGAAGAAAATAGGCGGTATTGATTTGCCAGAGAAGCCTGCTGATCAAGAGACACACATCCACATTTTCCAGTCTCAGCCAAGTACTTGTACAGTCAGAACCAGCCATACCATGGCTCTTTATGCCTTTTTTTGAGGACTATGTTAGATGTGGAGTTGGAAGTCTACAGATAAGCAGACATCAGGCTCTCAACACCAAGGTTCCAAACATGGGCTGGCTTCCATCTGAAACCTTCCTGATTTTTGCGCATGTGCATGTATGTATTCGTGTGTGCAAGGCTATGCATGTGGAGAGCAGAACTTGATGTTGGGTGTCTTCCTCCATCAATTTTCACTTTCTTTCTTTCTTTCTTTCTTTCTTTCTTTCTTTCTTTCTTTCTTTCTTTCTTTCTTTCGTTATTTATTTATTTTGGTCTTTTTGAGACAAGGTATCCCTGTAGCCCCAGCTGTCCTGGAACTCACTCTGTAGACCAGGCTGGCCTTGAACTCACAAAGATCTGCCTGCCTCTGCCTCCCAAGTGCTAGGATTAAAGGCGTGCACCACCACTTTATTTTTTGAGACAGCATCTCTCACTGAACCTGAACTTCATGGATTTGGATAGACCTACTGGCCAATGAACTCCCGAGGTCCTCCTTCATCTGTCTTCCCAGTGCTGGGATCACACAGATGGACCACTGCACTCAGCATTTTGCAAGAGCTCTAGGGACCAAACTCATGATGTCAAGCACTTTACTGACTGAGACATACCCTAAAACCCCCTGGTTGGTTTTTTCCTCAGCAATGAGCCAAGTTCTTCAGACAGATATGGGCTGAATGGGAGGGGCATGAGCACATGATAGGACCACTGGAATGAATCAATAGCACCTGATCATAAAGACCATGTGTGTATTTGTAACAAATAATAGTAGCAGCCAACAGCCCTTCCCTAAGGACTATGTTTCAGCATAAGGGAACCATCAACAACAGCTCTGGTGGGCAGGATGTGTGTGGCATCTGATGTGTGTGGCTTAGTTTCCCACTCCTGTTGTCTTATGTAATATTCACAGATGAGGTAGGTACCATTTAGCATTCCCATTTTACAGAGGAGAAAGTAGGGTTAGGTAAACAATGGATGGGCGGGATTCCTGCTGATCACACACAGGACACTGGGACTGACCCATGTTCTTAACCCATACACAGATAGTGCTATGATACATTATAGCAAGGGGATGAGACCCAGTGCTTGGCAACTCATGAGGAGTGGAATAAAACATGGAACCTCCACACATTGGCATCTTTCCTGAGATGTTCACCGTGGCCTTGCAAATTTGACAGTGTATTAAAAAAAAAGACAGGCACCACATCCCTAGACTAATGGAGTTTCTTGTTATGCACAAAATATGTATCCTTCTATTTATAGACAAGTATCCCAGTCACCACTTATCAAGGAAGTCTCTTTTGCACCAGGCAGAGACTATTACAGAGTATCACAAATGGGAACACACAGACATTGTCTATGACTTGCCCAAGCTTAAGTGGCACATCTACAATGCAACCTCTACAGCTAATGCTCACAGAATGAGGGGGAAAGAGGACACTAATGAATCTCTCATTTTTCATTAATGAAGCTCCCTCATGCAACAGAGGGCCAAGAACACAAATGGTCACAAATGGCCAAAGCACAGAGAGTAACAGTTTGCAGAGTGAGGGTCCTTGGACAGGACTCCTATACCAAACTTCATCCTTCTAGAGCTCAGGGACCATTGTGAAGAATGAGTGGAAAGGTTGCATAAGTGAGAGAGGAGGTGCTTGACCATGGGAAAGCAGAGTCCCCCAAGTTCCTGGGACCCTGCTCACATGAACTTCCAGCAACGGTGTTGGCATGCACAAGACTCACGCAAATCCAAGCAGACAAATACCCAGTATGGAACTAGGGAAATGGGCAGAAGACCGCAATCTTTTCTGAAGAAATAGTGGCAGCCGGTTAATGCTGGGTGAGGAAGAGCTGATCTTCTTAAAGCAAGTGACTCTGGATGGGTTGACCAGAACTCAGTCGATGAACTTTCACTGAGGAATGTCTAGAGTCACTAGGTTGTCAGAATAGGCCTTAACTCAAGTGACAGAGTATATGCATTCCAGCAGGGTGACTCTGGGATGGTGCCCGTGGGGAAATGGGGACATAAAGATGCTTAAGATCAATTGAGATGTTCTGTATGACACACACAAAAATACAATAAAATGTACAAAAATATGAGCGAGGCACAAATGGGCAAACACAGAATGATTCCACCCACAGAAACTATTCAGAGGAGAGAATTCACAGAGACAGAAGTGGCTTCAAGTTCCCCCAAGGTTGCATCAATGGGGAATAAATGCTAGTCCACTCTACAATGCTCTAGGGGTTATAAAAATGCTCTGTTTTTTTTTCTTTTGTAATTTTAGAGCCTTGCAATTGTGAATCAAATTTAGAACTTTTGGCAGTGGTGATGGCTGTTCAACTCAGCCAACATTCTAAAAATCACTCTGCTCTATACTTAAAATAGGCCAACTTTATGGTCTATAAATTATATCTAATAAAGCTGCTTTAAAAAAACAAACAGAAATCCTTTTACTGTAAGATGGGCTACCCAGCCTAAGCATTCTAGAACCTTCTGCACACAGACATAAAATATATCGGTTTCCATTTTGCAACAGCAAAGATGAGAGAGTAAAGGAAGGATAGAGAAGCATCTGCTGGAGTTCAGAAAAGGTCACATAGTGTAGACTGTGCTGGGAGAAGTGTTCTGAGCTTTACATTAAAGGCACAGAAAAGCTACTGTAAGATTCCCATCAGCACAGAGTTGCAATGAAAGTTGTATTACAAATGTGTTTATCTGGCTACAGAAGAGAAGATGGTATCCAGGGCAAGGAGATACGAGAGGCTCCTTCCGATAGAGCTTTGAGGTTTGTGTGGTGAAGATGGAACAAAGGACGGATGTGCGCCGTGAAGCAGGACAGGGCGATGTGGTGCATGGACACAAACATCAGGCTGGCAGGAGCAGAGAGTGGATGAGCTTGGACATGCAAGTCACCCTGTTGGCTACAAGAGACAACGCAGTGCTGGAGAGAATTGCTATGCCATTTTAAAGATCCTCTTCCATACACAGGCATAGAACATGAAGACTCAGCTTCCCTTTAGGGGAGAAGGGAGAGGTCTGCTTCATTAGAGACATCACATATCCATTCCTCAAACACATGGTCAGGGGCCAACCAGACAAGGTAGAGGCGAAAGAAAGAAAGAAAGAAAGAAAGAAAGAAAGAAAGAAAGAAAGAAAGAAAGAAAGAAAGAAAGAAAGAAGGAAGGAAGGAAGGAAGGAAGGGAGAGAAAGAGAGAGAGAAAGAGAGAGAGAAAGAAAGAGAGAGAGAGAGAAAGAGAGAGAGAAAGAGAGAAAGAGAGAGAGAGAAAGAAAGAGAGAAAGAGAGAAAGAGAGAGAGGAGAGAAAGAGAGAGAGAAAGAGAGAAAGAGACAAAGAAAAAGAGAAAGAAAGGAAGGAAGGAGAGAAAGAAAAAGAAAGAGAGAGAGAGAGGAAAAAAGAAAAGGAAGAAATGCCTCACAGGAGGCTCAGAAGCTTCCAGAAAGGACCTAGCTCTAGGCAAAGAAGAAATGTCACCTTCCTTCCTACTTGCTTGTCAGGAAGGCTGAGATGAATTCTGCGAACTACAGTGCAAACTTGGAATATTTTATCGTGTTAGCAATTTCTACTTCAGAATCCTGCATACCATGCCTTGCAAAGACTTTATCTACCTCTGAATTCCGCCCTGCTCCCCATTTCAGGGTAGGGCACTCATATCCCTCATCCATCAGAGAAGTGTATAAAGAACTGGCCATGATGTTGGTAATGATTTCCTTTAATTGTCAATTTGATACAACCTAGAACCTCCTAAAGAGAATCTCAGTGGGACACGGTCTCATTGGAGTGACTTATGGCGTGCCATGGGGGACCGTCTTAAGTTCATTCATCTCTCAGCCTACTATGGGCATCGTCATAGGCAAGGGGTCCTGACTATGTAAGGAAGGAGAAGTCAAACTGAGCACTAGTGAGCAAACAAGCAAGCATGCATGCATTCATTGTCTCTCTGCTCTTGACTGAGATGTTATGTGACCATCTATCTCAAGGTCTTGCCATTGTGATGTCCCTGTGCTAATGGGAATTGTGAATGAAAATAAACCCTCTCTTCCCTAAACTGCTTTTGGTCAGAGTATTTTATCACAGCAACGGAAACCAAATAGAACAGCATTACATGGACTGCAATTGGCAGGTGGGTCTATCCTGATGTCTGGTGACATACTGAGCATCTTTCCTGACCTTGTGCAACTTCAGCTCCCTTGTGAACAACAAGGACAATGCTGGGGAAATCCACTTGTATAAATGAAAAGGCCCAGCGAAAGAGCACAGTGCAGTACCTGGTATACACGTGGTTCTTGATGGAAGGTGGTGATGGCTAACATTCCCCACCAACCCAAGGATTTTCCATCCCTGGGTTATTAGCCTAAAGTGATCTTTAGAGCATCAAGAGAAGCCATGCCTTTAATAAGTGCTTGGGCATGATAAGTTGAGCAGACTGGTTGAGTTATGACCTTTGGAGAAAGTTAGCAGGATCAGTAACATCAGGCAGTGGTTTCCAGTGCTGACGCCCATTATGCAGAACCTCAAGTAGACACTGATACCACAACCTTCATGTCTCAAAAGCAGCTTTAATCCTTCTGAAGTTGGACTCAGGGAACATCATTTGTAAGGTATCCCAGAAGAATCTATTACTCAGCCCAAATGGGGAATAACTGGCAAGGGAAAGGAAATGTCTTGTTTCGTTTACCTAAGATGCACTTCTCTGTGTCCTTCCTTGGCCCCATTCTTAATGTAATTGAAGTGGTTGAGGCCTCCGCCATCTGTTGCCCAAACTGGCCTAGAACTCAATACATAGTCAAGACTGGCCTGGAACTCAGTCTTGGAAATTGCCCCCATCCTCCTGCCTCCTGAGTATTGGGATTATGGGCACAGCCTCCTGCCTTCACATACTGAGTGTTAGGGTAACTGGCACTATACCCAGCTTGTTTGTTTGTTTGTTTTTGGTTTAATATAGAGTCTGGTTGTATAATCCTGGTTGGCTTGGTGCTTGCTTGCTATGTAGCCCAGGTTAGCCTTGAATTCTGAGAAATCCTCCTGCCTCAGTTTTCTAGTGTCTGGAATTACAGGTGTGAGTCACCACTCCCATTTTAACCATCTACTCCTGATCTCTTCTGCAGTCACATCTTGGCAATCCAGTTGATTCCATGGCTCCCATTTATTTCTTGTCATTGTCACAGGCACAATCTAAACTTTCTTACAGGGTAATTGGAATAATCAACTGAAGGGCTTCATACAGTGTTATCCAAAGGGTAAATAGCAAACAGTAGCTCAGTAGTAGGTCACAGGTAGTCATTTGTGCTTCCACTATCTTTAATGCTTGGATCACTGTCGCCTTAGCAACTACCACTTAATCTAATGAACTACACTCAAATATTGGGGCTGCTTTTGAAAGCGGCTGGGGAAAATTCCTCTGCCAGGATTCTGAGCCTGCAAGGATGATGGGAATACTGTGCCTGCACAGTGTCAGTCCACAGCCTACAGTCCCATCCCCATGATTCTGTTCCATGGGACTAAGATTTAGGCTGATGATGGATATCCCAGACAGCATAGTGCTGTTAGGAGACATTCCCTATGAGACCTGGATGTTGGCATTCTGTCTTCCTGAAATATGCCCACTGTGATGGTTCATCTTATTTGTCAACTTGTCTGTCTGGGGACTCCTGTAAGGGGTTTTCATAATCAGATTACTTGAAGTTGGAAGAGTCACCTTAAATATGGGTGGGAAATTCCATTGGTGACCCAGATGATAAAAGACAGGTGGAAGAAGGAAACCTGATTTTTTTTTTTTTTTTGCCTGCTTGCCTTCACTCTTGCTGACAAGTCCATCTATCCTGTCTGTGCTACTGCTGCATTCCTTTGCAGATATTTAGAACCAGCTTCTTTGGTCTTTCAACACAGACTGAAGACCACATTCTGTCTAAGAAACCTCCACAACTTCAGTGCCAAATTAGGAGTTTGAAGACATTCAGACTCCTGGTCCGAGAAGCTACTGGATTCTCAGCCTTTCCAATGTGAGTCAGCCTTTGTTGGACTACCAAGACTATAGCTTGTAAACCAATCTAATAAATGTCCTTTTAATATATACTATACTATTAGTTCTATTCCCTAAGGAACCTGACTAAGATACCCACACAACTAAAAGAGAAAAGAATACGTTCCTGATGAAACAGACATTCTTCAGTCATCAAACACCTAGATCTTTTTAGGGTCAAGCTATACTTTCCCTGGGGGTAGAGAACTGCCTGGATGTTGGGACAGAACTAAAGGGTCGTACACAAAGGTAGCCATTGTGATGGCTAAACCTAGCTGCGTCTGTTTCTCATTTCTTGGTTCTTTTCACTTGACCCTAAATGACACACTGGGTCTGTTTCAAGCATCCATTCCTGACTGGTACCCACGCAGGTTAATCACAGCAGCTGTCTCTGGATTCATCTTTCTTGTTTCCTTGCTGAACAACATCAGAAAGTCCTCGCTCCACTGACTTCTCTGGAGCCTCCTGTGTCCTACCCTTCCAGAAACAGCCAGTCAGCTGGGCTAGGTGGGTTATTTGGGGTGGCTTGGTGGGGGTGAGAAGGGGTGGGCAGAAGGGAGGAGGGGTGAGAGGGAAAAGGCAATTTATGGCGCCTGTGGGTAGCTGCTTCCCCCCACTGGCACTTTCTAATTTTATTTTCTTGCATTTATATTAAGAAATACTGAAACTACTTTGTGCTAAGGTTGGGGGATGATTCCGGGAGGCTGTAATGGCTCATTGCAGCTTAGAGTGAGCCTCTGAGTTTTCCTGGAGCATGCTTCTGCCCACCTGGTAGGGGGGCTTAGCAGAGAGGTGTCTGTGACCACCCGTGCAGGAACTAGGGAATTTGGTTCTTCAATTTGGGTGTTTAAAACCCTGGAACTGGAAGGGACTCTCCTAGGTTGTCACATATAGCTCTAGAGTCCAGTTCTCTCTCTCTTTTAAATTCAAAGGCTGCTGTTTGCATGGAAATTGCTCCTTGGATCTTTTAGAATATTTATTAATTATTGTATCCTGTAGCCCATAATGTCTTTCCCTATTGAAGCCATGCATTGAAAGCTTAGCATTGGAGTCAATCTATGAGTACTTTTAAATCTTATGTGTATATTCGGTATGTGACAAAATGCTCTGATCTATGTACTTTGATGTACATATACAGCATTTACTGTACTCAAAAGAAATTAACATGTACATAGTCTTATATGACTGGATTGCTCTATTTTTTAACCATGAGTGATAATAGTACTATAATCCATTCTCTTGGTCAGCTTTTATATTGTATTCAGTTTTATAAATTACAGTCCTTATGATGCACACTAGATCTTTTTCTCTTCCAGACCTACTTTACACTCTCCTTTGACCTTGAGCAGATCACTTAAGCTCTTAAAGTTCTCTCTCTCTCTCTCTCTCTCTCTATATATATATATATATATATATATATATATAAGAACTGAGCTAAAAATTCTATAAACCAGAAAAGACATGCAAGGATCTTAGCAGCACACTGGGTGCCTACTGTGGTGGTTAGTGTTAACTTCCAACTTGACGAAATGCAGACTCATCCAGGAGATGGGCCTCTGGCATGCCTTCGGGGTATTATCTTGATTACATTAAGGAGGGAAGACAAACACACTGTGGTAGCAGCATTCTCTGCATGGGATCCTGGACTACAAAATGGGTAAAGTGAGGCTTCTGCCCTCTCTCCTTGACTGTAGATGCAGTGCTACCACTTCCTGCTGTTGTGACTTCTCTACTACAAGACTAGAACCCGAACCATGTTTTTGTCAGAGTATTTTATCACAATAACCAAAAAGAAACTAAGAACCCTACCAAGAAGGACAAAGAACAGCGATTCCATCTTCAGCAGCATCGTTTTGCTGGTTGGTTTTATGTGCTAGTCTAGTTAGGTCAATTTAGCTTACTTTCTTTAAGCAAATGGAACTGTAATACAAAAAGGAAAACTTTGTTGAGCCCAATCTAATAAGCAACCAAAGGCTCTAAGGACAGAGCCAAAGCTCACCTGAGAAAGAAGGATGTGGTCCAGAGGGTTGGATCCACAACTGCATTCTCTCTCTCTCTCTCTCTCTCTCTCTCTCTCTTTCTCTCTCTCTCTCTCTCTCTCTCTCTCTCTCTCTCTCTCTCTCTCTCTCTGTTGGTGGGGGTAGAAATCAGTGCCTCATTCATGCTAGGTAATCGTCCTACCACTGAGCTTCNAGACCATGTGTGTATTTGTAACAAATAATAGTAGCAGCCAACAGCCCTTCCCTAAGGACTATGTTTCAGCATAAGGGAACCATCAACAACAGCTCTGGTGGGCAGGATGTGTGTGGCATCTGATGTGTGTGGCTTAGTTTCCCACTCCTGTTGTCTTATGTAATATTCACAGATGAGGTAGGTACCATTTAGCATTCCCATTTTACAGAGGAGAAAGTAGGGTTAGGTAAACAATGGATGGGCGGGATTCCTGCTGATCACACACAGGACACTGGGACTGACCCATGTTCTTAACCCATACACAGATAGTGCTATGATACATTATAGCAAGGGGATGAGACCCAGTGCTTGGCAACTCATGAGGAGTGGAATAAAACATGGAACCTCCACACATTGGCATCTTTCCTGAGATGTTCACCGTGGCCTTGCAAATTTGACAGTGTATTAAAAAAAAAGACAGGCACCACATCCCTAGACTAATGGAGTTTCTTGTTATGCACAAAATATGTATCCTTCTATTTATAGACAAGTATCCCAGTCACCACTTATCAAGGAAGTCTCTTTTGCACCAGGCAGAGACTATTACAGAGTATCACAAATGGGAACACACAGACATTGTCTATGACTTGCCCAAGCTTAAGTGGCACATCTACAATGCAACCTCTACAGCTAATGCTCACAGAATGAGGGGGAAAGAGGACACTAATGAATCTCTCATTTTTCATTAATGAAGCTCCCTCATGCAACAGAGGGCCAAGAACACAAATGGTCACAAATGGCCAAAGCACAGAGAGTAACAGTTTGCAGAGTGAGGGTCCTTGGACAGGACTCCTATACCAAACTTCATCCTTCTAGAGCTCAGGGACCATTGTGAAGAATGAGTGGAAAGGTTGCATAAGTGAGAGAGGAGGTGCTTGACCATGGGAAAGCAGAGTCCCCCAAGTTCCTGGGACCCTGCTCACATGAACTTCCAGCAACGGTGTTGGCATGCACAAGACTCACGCAAATCCAAGCAGACAAATACCCAGTATGGAACTAGGGAAATGGGCAGAAGACCGCAATCTTTTCTGAAGAAATAGTGGCAGCCGGTTAATGCTGGGTGAGGAAGAGCTGATCTTCTTAAAGCAAGTGACTCTGGATGGGTTGACCAGAACTCAGTCGATGAACTTTCACTGAGGAATGTCTAGAGTCACTAGGTTGTCAGAATAGGCCTTAACTCAAGTGACAGAGTATATGCATTCCAGCAGGGTGACTCTGGGATGGTGCCCGTGGGGAAATGGGGACATAAAGATGCTTAAGATCAATTGAGATGTTCTGTATGACACACACAAAAATACAATAAAATGTACAAAAATATGAGCGAGGCACAAATGGGCAAACACAGAATGATTCCACCCACAGAAACTATTCAGAGGAGAGAATTCACAGAGACAGAAGTGGCTTCAAGTTCCCCCAAGGTTGCATCAATGGGGAATAAATGCTAGTCCACTCTACAATGCTCTAGGGGTTATAAAAATGCTCTGTTTTTTTTTCTTTTGTAATTTTAGAGCCTTGCAATTGTGAATCAAATTTAGAACTTTTGGCAGTGGTGATGGCTGTTCAACTCAGCCAACATTCTAAAAATCACTCTGCTCTATACTTAAAATAGGCCAACTTTATGGTCTATAAATTATATCTAATAAAGCTGCTTTAAAAAAACAAACAGAAATCCTTTTACTGTAAGATGGGCTACCCAGCCTAAGCATTCTAGAACCTTCTGCACACAGACATAAAATATATCGGTTTCCATTTTGCAACAGCAAAGATGAGAGAGTAAAGGAAGGATAGAGAAGCATCTGCTGGAGTTCAGAAAAGGTCACATAGTGTAGACTGTGCTGGGAGAAGTGTTCTGAGCTTTACATTAAAGGCACAGAAAAGCTACTGTAAGATTCCCATCAGCACAGAGTTGCAATGAAAGTTGTATTACAAATGTGTTTATCTGGCTACAGAAGAGAAGATGGTATCCAGGGCAAGGAGATACGAGAGGCTCCTTCCGATAGAGCTTTGAGGTTTGTGTGGTGAAGATGGAACAAAGGACGGATGTGCGCCGTGAAGCAGGACAGGGCGATGTGGTGCATGGACACAAACATCAGGCTGGCAGGAGCAGAGAGTGGATGAGCTTGGACATGCAAGTCACCCTGTTGGCTACAAGAGACAACGCAGTGCTGGAGAGAATTGCTATGCCATTTTAAAGATCCTCTTCCATACACAGGCATAGAACATGAAGACTCAGCTTCCCTTTAGGGGAGAAGGGAGAGGTCTGCTTCATTAGAGACATCACATATCCATTCCTCAAACACATGGTCAGGGGCCAACCAGACAAGGTAGAGGCGAAAGAAAGAAAGAAAGAAAGAAAGAAAGAAAGAAAGAAAGAAAGAAAGAAAGAAAGAAAGAAAGAAAGAAGGAAGGAAGGAAGGAAGGAAGGGAGAGAAAGAGAGAGAGAAAGAGAGAGAGAAAGAAAGAGAGAGAGAGAGAAAGAGAGAGAGAAAGAGAGAAAGAGAGAGAGAGAAAGAAAGAGAGAAAGAGAGAAAGAGAGAGAGGAGAGAAAGAGAGAGAGAAAGAGAGAAAGAGACAAAGAAAAAGAGAAAGAAAGGAAGGAAGGAGAGAAAGAAAAAGAAAGAGAGAGAGAGAGGAAAAAAGAAAAGGAAGAAATGCCTCACAGGAGGCTCAGAAGCTTCCAGAAAGGACCTAGCTCTAGGCAAAGAAGAAATGTCACCTTCCTTCCTACTTGCTTGTCAGGAAGGCTGAGATGAATTCTGCGAACTACAGTGCAAACTTGGAATATTTTATCGTGTTAGCAATTTCTACTTCAGAATCCTGCATACCATGCCTTGCAAAGACTTTATCTACCTCTGAATTCCGCCCTGCTCCCCATTTCAGGGTAGGGCACTCATATCCCTCATCCATCAGAGAAGTGTATAAAGAACTGGCCATGATGTTGGTAATGATTTCCTTTAATTGTCAATTTGATACAACCTAGAACCTCCTAAAGAGAATCTCAGTGGGACACGGTCTCATTGGAGTGACTTATGGCGTGCCATGGGGGACCGTCTTAAGTTCATTCATCTCTCAGCCTACTATGGGCATCGTCATAGGCAAGGGGTCCTGACTATGTAAGGAAGGAGAAGTCAAACTGAGCACTAGTGAGCAAACAAGCAAGCATGCATGCATTCATTGTCTCTCTGCTCTTGACTGAGATGTTATGTGACCATCTATCTCAAGGTCTTGCCATTGTGATGTCCCTGTGCTAATGGGAATTGTGAATGAAAATAAACCCTCTCTTCCCTAAACTGCTTTTGGTCAGAGTATTTTATCACAGCAACGGAAACCAAATAGAACAGCATTACATGGACTGCAATTGGCAGGTGGGTCTATCCTGATGTCTGGTGACATACTGAGCATCTTTCCTGACCTTGTGCAACTTCAGCTCCCTTGTGAACAACAAGGACAATGCTGGGGAAATCCACTTGTATAAATGAAAAGGCCCAGCGAAAGAGCACAGTGCAGTACCTGGTATACACGTGGTTCTTGATGGAAGGTGGTGATGGCTAACATTCCCCACCAACCCAAGGATTTTCCATCCCTGGGTTATTAGCCTAAAGTGATCTTTAGAGCATCAAGAGAAGCCATGCCTTTAATAAGTGCTTGGGCATGATAAGTTGAGCAGACTGGTTGAGTTATGACCTTTGGAGAAAGTTAGCAGGATCAGTAACATCAGGCAGTGGTTTCCAGTGCTGACGCCCATTATGCAGAACCTCAAGTAGACACTGATACCACAACCTTCATGTCTCAAAAGCAGCTTTAATCCTTCTGAAGTTGGACTCAGGGAACATCATTTGTAAGGTATCCCAGAAGAATCTATTACTCAGCCCAAATGGGGAATAACTGGCAAGGGAAAGGAAATGTCTTGTTTCGTTTACCTAAGATGCACTTCTCTGTGTCCTTCCTTGGCCCCATTCTTAATGTAATTGAAGTGGTTGAGGCCTCCGCCATCTGTTGCCCAAACTGGCCTAGAACTCAATACATAGTCAAGACTGGCCTGGAACTCAGTCTTGGAAATTGCCCCCATCCTCCTGCCTCCTGAGTATTGGGATTATGGGCACAGCCTCCTGCCTTCACATACTGAGTGTTAGGGTAACTGGCACTATACCCAGCTTGTTTGTTTGTTTGTTTTTGGTTTAATATAGAGTCTGGTTGTATAATCCTGGTTGGCTTGGTGCTTGCTTGCTATGTAGCCCAGGTTAGCCTTGAATTCTGAGAAATCCTCCTGCCTCAGTTTTCTAGTGTCTGGAATTACAGGTGTGAGTCACCACTCCCATTTTAACCATCTACTCCTGATCTCTTCTGCAGTCACATCTTGGCAATCCAGTTGATTCCATGGCTCCCATTTATTTCTTGTCATTGTCACAGGCACAATCTAAACTTTCTTACAGGGTAATTGGAATAATCAACTGAAGGGCTTCATACAGTGTTATCCAAAGGGTAAATAGCAAACAGTAGCTCAGTAGTAGGTCACAGGTAGTCATTTGTGCTTCCACTATCTTTAATGCTTGGATCACTGTCGCCTTAGCAACTACCACTTAATCTAATGAACTACACTCAAATATTGGGGCTGCTTTTGAAAGCGGCTGGGGAAAATTCCTCTGCCAGGATTCTGAGCCTGCAAGGATGATGGGAATACTGTGCCTGCACAGTGTCAGTCCACAGCCTACAGTCCCATCCCCATGATTCTGTTCCATGGGACTAAGATTTAGGCTGATGATGGATATCCCAGACAGCATAGTGCTGTTAGGAGACATTCCCTATGAGACCTGGATGTTGGCATTCTGTCTTCCTGAAATATGCCCACTGTGATGGTTCATCTTATTTGTCAACTTGTCTGTCTGGGGACTCCTGTAAGGGGTTTTCATAATCAGATTACTTGAAGTTGGAAGAGTCACCTTAAATATGGGTGGGAAATTCCATTGGTGACCCAGATGATAAAAGACAGGTGGAAGAAGGAAACCTGATTTTTTTTTTTTTTTTGCCTGCTTGCCTTCACTCTTGCTGACAAGTCCATCTATCCTGTCTGTGCTACTGCTGCATTCCTTTGCAGATATTTAGAACCAGCTTCTTTGGTCTTTCAACACAGACTGAAGACCACATTCTGTCTAAGAAACCTCCACAACTTCAGTGCCAAATTAGGAGTTTGAAGACATTCAGACTCCTGGTCCGAGAAGCTACTGGATTCTCAGCCTTTCCAATGTGAGTCAGCCTTTGTTGGACTACCAAGACTATAGCTTGTAAACCAATCTAATAAATGTCCTTTTAATATATACTATACTATTAGTTCTATTCCCTAAGGAACCTGACTAAGATACCCACACAACTAAAAGAGAAAAGAATACGTTCCTGATGAAACAGACATTCTTCAGTCATCAAACACCTAGATCTTTTTAGGGTCAAGCTATACTTTCCCTGGGGGTAGAGAACTGCCTGGATGTTGGGACAGAACTAAAGGGTCGTACACAAAGGTAGCCATTGTGATGGCTAAACCTAGCTGCGTCTGTTTCTCATTTCTTGGTTCTTTTCACTTGACCCTAAATGACACACTGGGTCTGTTTCAAGCATCCATTCCTGACTGGTACCCACGCAGGTTAATCACAGCAGCTGTCTCTGGATTCATCTTTCTTGTTTCCTTGCTGAACAACATCAGAAAGTCCTCGCTCCACTGACTTCTCTGGAGCCTCCTGTGTCCTACCCTTCCAGAAACAGCCAGTCAGCTGGGCTAGGTGGGTTATTTGGGGTGGCTTGGTGGGGGTGAGAAGGGGTGGGCAGAAGGGAGGAGGGGTGAGAGGGAAAAGGCAATTTATGGCGCCTGTGGGTAGCTGCTTCCCCCCACTGGCACTTTCTAATTTTATTTTCTTGCATTTATATTAAGAAATACTGAAACTACTTTGTGCTAAGGTTGGGGGATGATTCCGGGAGGCTGTAATGGCTCATTGCAGCTTAGAGTGAGCCTCTGAGTTTTCCTGGAGCATGCTTCTGCCCACCTGGTAGGGGGGCTTAGCAGAGAGGTGTCTGTGACCACCCGTGCAGGAACTAGGGAATTTGGTTCTTCAATTTGGGTGTTTAAAACCCTGGAACTGGAAGGGACTCTCCTAGGTTGTCACATATAGCTCTAGAGTCCAGTTCTCTCTCTCTTTTAAATTCAAAGGCTGCTGTTTGCATGGAAATTGCTCCTTGGATCTTTTAGAATATTTATTAATTATTGTATCCTGTAGCCCATAATGTCTTTCCCTATTGAAGCCATGCATTGAAAGCTTAGCATTGGAGTCAATCTATGAGTACTTTTAAATCTTATGTGTATATTCGGTATGTGACAAAATGCTCTGATCTATGTACTTTGATGTACATATACAGCATTTACTGTACTCAAAAGAAATTAACATGTACATAGTCTTATATGACTGGATTGCTCTATTTTTTAACCATGAGTGATAATAGTACTATAATCCATTCTCTTGGTCAGCTTTTATATTGTATTCAGTTTTATAAATTACAGTCCTTATGATGCACACTAGATCTTTTTCTCTTCCAGACCTACTTTACACTCTCCTTTGACCTTGAGCAGATCACTTAAGCTCTTAAAGTTCTCTCTCTCTCTCTCTCTCTCTCTATATATATATATATATATATATATATATATAAGAACTGAGCTAAAAATTCTATAAACCAGAAAAGACATGCAAGGATCTTAGCAGCACACTGGGTGCCTACTGTGGTGGTTAGTGTTAACTTCCAACTTGACGAAATGCAGACTCATCCAGGAGATGGGCCTCTGGCATGCCTTCGGGGTATTATCTTG
Source organism: Rhizomys pruinosus (assembly GCA_009823505.1). Classification (NCBI taxonomy): domain Eukaryota; kingdom Metazoa; phylum Chordata; class Mammalia; order Rodentia; family Spalacidae; genus Rhizomys; species Rhizomys pruinosus. The sequence continues at coordinate 3,421,454 of VZQC01000127.1, read as the reverse complement.
ATTACATTAAGGAGGGAAGACAAACACACTGTGGTAGCAGCATTCTCTGCATGGGATCCTGGACTACAAAATGGGTAAAGTGAGGCTTCTGCCCTCTCTCCTTGACTGTAGATGCAGTGCTACCACTTCCTGCTGTTGTGACTTCTCTACTACAAGACTAGAACCCGAACCATGTTTTTGTCAGAGTATTTTATCACAATAACCAAAAAGAAACTAAGAACCCTACCAAGAAGGACAAAGAACAGCGATTCCATCTTCAGCAGCATCGTTTTGCTGGTTGGTTTTATGTGCTAGTCTAGTTAGGTCAATTTAGCTTACTTTCTTTAAGCAAATGGAACTGTAATACAAAAAGGAAAACTTTGTTGAGCCCAATCTAATAAGCAACCAAAGGCTCTAAGGACAGAGCCAAAGCTCACCTGAGAAAGAAGGATGTGGTCCAGAGGGTTGGATCCACAACTGCATTCTCTCTCTCTCTCTCTCTCTCTCTCTCTCTCTCTCTCTCTCTCTCTCTCTCTCTCTCTCTCTCTCTGTTGGTGGGGGTAGAAATCAGTGCCTCATTCATGCTAGGTAATCGTCCTACCACTGAGCTTCATCTCCTGTCTAAATCTCTGAACATTTATTAAGAGCTCTGGTTCTTGGCTGGAGCCCAGAATAATACAATTATTATATAATAATCGCGATTCCTCTCCCATCATTCTACAACACTACCATTGAATACATGCAATTTGCACAGCACGCAGAACAGAGACACATACATGAGGACTCACTTCCTGAAGGATGCTTGCCCCTGGAGTTCCTCTCCGACCTGGGTCCTTGCTTTGAATGTCTCAGAAGCCAAGGAAAATACTAAGAACCTGCCAATCAGCTGGCTATTAAAGCTGTTGCTTTGCCTCCCTAACCTCAATTCTCCATTGTGTAATGTAACCATTCCCTTCTGGACCAGCATTTTTATGATGCAGTGGACATGTCTACTGTTTCACCTCCTCTGGACAGCCTCTATCTCATTCACATGAGGATTTATTCTTCACTCAGCATTTGGCTAGACCCTCACCATAGGCCTATTTAAATGCATAGGCCAAGTCTCTTCCCTGCACAGAGTCCATGCTCTGCGAGGGGTGGGGGTAGATGGTCTACTGGGAAAGCACATTTGAAAAAGATATTTTGTATGGAGACTTAAGTGCCCTAAAACAGAACTACAACAGGGTTACTACAGGTTGCAGGAGAAGCAAGTTCACATCAGGTGAAGGAGGGTGTTTTCTGTGAGACAAGAAATGAGGGGAAAAGTCAGCCACTTAAGAGGTGGGTGGAGGGAAGGGCAGGCACAAAGGCCAAGAGAGAGGGAAAGAGTTTGGTGTACTGTATGAGCAGACATAGGTTGGAATTGCTGTGGGATTATGGGAACATGAGGGCCACAGGGTAGAGTATTTATCATAGCAGTGCACATAGCAATTGTTGTAGGCGTCAGATCACATGGGCTTCTGAGCCATGGTCTTGGGTTTTGGATACAGGTCACCCAGCGGCCAGGGATGAGGAATATCTGCCTTGGGGTGGCTCTGCTTCACTTCCCCACTCCTTATGACTCCCTGTTTATACAACCCTGTTGGCGACATCTCTGCAAGCAGCCATGGCTCTTCCATATTTCCCACAGACTAATACATAGTAGAGGACAAACCGGTGTGTTAACTTGCTAGATCGACAGAGCAAAATCCCCTAAACTGAGTGGCCTGGAGATCAGAAGTGGATTTTCTGGTCAGGTCAAATTATTGCCTGTGATGATTTCCTCTCAAGTCTTGACTTGGAGATAGATGCACACTCTGTACTTGCATCCTCGTGTGGTCTCCCTTCTGTGTCTGTGTCCCTATCTCCTTTTCTGAGAAGCACACCAGCCGTATTTACTAAGAGTATACCCCAAATGCACTAAGTTTAACTTCACCATAGCTGTAAACACTGTATCTCCTAACACGACCAAATTATAGAATTCTGGATGGTTCGTCTTCATTCTTACCGTGACTGGATTTAGAATCCCTTAGGAGACTCAGTTCTGGGAATGTCTGTGAGGGCGTTTCCAGGGAGGTTTAGCTGATGAGGGAAGACCCACCCTGGGTATGGGCATCGCCATGCTGTGGGGCTGGGATTCTGAGCTGAATAGAAAAGGGCAAAGGACAAAGTGAGCCATGCACAAACATCCCCCCACTCTGCTCCCTGGCTGCAGACACAATGTGACCAGATACCTCATGTTTTGACACCATTTGGAATTTTCATTCCCTGTCATGATGGACTGTACCTTCAAACTGTGAGCCAGAACCAATCCTTCCTTCCTTACACTGCTTTTGTTCAAGTATGTTTTTTCATGGCAGTGAGTAAAGAAACTAATAACAGACTTCAATATAGGGATTTTGAGGAGGCATAATTGAAGCCATAGCGGGTGCTGAGATAATTGGCTACAGTCCCATACCTCAAACACAGAAAGACTGATGTCTCTGAAAGCCAGACTTTAGGGATGGCTAGACAGAAGATGTAGGTTTGCTGGTAGCTTGCTTCCGAATCAGTAAGGTCTGAAGTTCCAGCTTACTTAAGACAATGCGATATGCTCTACAGGGAATGGGCAATATAAATCTAACTTACAATAAGCCTCCCAAACGTTAAAGGTGCACCCTTAAGATTGAGACTGAGAAGGTAGAGACCAAACTCCTTGAAGATGATTTTCCTCTGTAACAGTTTGTCTCCTCTTTAGATATGGGCCCTGAAAGAATGTAAGATGTTGTCCAATGGCAGGTGGTAACCACAAGCTTCCATCAATGATGATTCTAGTATGAACCCATCCTAATTGGACCCCCCCCACACACACACATAAATTAACCCTGGATGGACCAAGATAGTGCAATACAGAGAACTTCCGGGTAGTCAACCTGTTGATGGGTTTTGCTGAAAACAAATACTTCTCTGCATCCACTTCTAGGCTGTTGAAACTTTGCTGAGCACTGCACAGGGCATTGCAATGAGTTCACAATAAAACTGGCTCCTTCTATCATTACCATGAGTGTTAAGCGGGAAGCTGAGGGCTGATTGGTCCACACCCACCTGCAACCACCTCTTTCTTACAACTGCTATAGAGGAAGGAGCAAGCCTCTACCAAGAGCCTGTGTGTGAGTCCATAACAGAGTCTCAGGTGCTGGAATTCTAGAATGACAGGCATCATTCTCATTCCAAGGAAGTTCCTAGGTCTCAGGTTGCCAGACTCCAGAAAATCAGAGTGGTTCCAGAATAACGTATAAACCTCATCCAGATATGCTTCTCCTGAGTCACATATTCCTACCCCAGAATTCCCTCCTTTCTCCTTCCTTGCATAAATCAGGGCAAGCTTGGTTGCAGAACCCTACTGTGAAACACCTCACGTTCTGTGAGACCCATAAGAAGGGACCTCCACTCTGCCTTGTGGGCCTGAATTTTCCCGGAGTCCTCACCAATCTGCTATCTCTCTTTATGTCCATGGAATTAACAAGTCATCTAATCAATTTCTAACTCAACAGGACAATCCGCTTCAGTGTTTCCTCTTGAACTCCAAACCCGAGGCCTTTCAACAAGAACTCATATGGTCCCAAACAGGAATGGCTGCCTTTCATCACATTTTACAGCAGGGTTCATTACTCCATCATCATTCAAGTGACAGTACTATTAAGTAGCACATAAAATGTTTAGGATTCATATAGGCTATGTTTCATTTAGTCTGAATATAGTCTCTGGGCTATTTTATGCTTTGTGTATGTACATGTGTATGACAGAAGGGAGAGAGAGAGAGAGAGAGAGAGAGAGAGAGAGAGAGAGAGAGATATCCAGAGACAGGGCCAAAGACACAGAGAGACTGTGTGTGTTCAGCTACGTGTGTGTGTGTGTGTGTGTGTGTGTGTGTGTGTGTGTGCATGTGTAGGCCAGAAGACAACCACAGGTATTCCTAAGGAACCATCCCCTTTGTTTTATTTTTTTAATATTTTTTACATTTTATTTATTTATTTTCTATGTGTATGAATGTACTGTCTGCATGTAGGTTTGTGCACCCATGTCATGCAGTGCCGCGGAGGTCAGAAGAGTGTGTCAGATTCCCCTGGAGCTGGAGTTCTCCTGGAATTGGAGTTACAGATTGTTCTCAGCCACCATGTGGGTGCTGGGGATTGAACCCGGTTCCTCTGCAAGATCAGTCGGCGCTCTTAACGGCTAGGCTATCTCTCCAGCCCCCCCTTTGCTTTATTAACATAGATTCTCTCACTGAAGTTGGAACTTGCTGATTTATTTATAATTTCTGGCCAATTATCCCCAAGAATCCACCTGCTTCTGCCTCTCATTCACTGGGATTGCAAGCATATAGCACCACACCCAAATTTTCACACAGGATCTGGGGAGCATGGTTAGCTGGCAAGTAAGTTTTACCAACCCAGCCATTCTCCCCAGCCCCTGGCCCCCTGTTTTATGCTTCAGAGTCCTTCTCTCCTTCATTCATGTGAACCTAATAGACAGAGGAATAACAATTCTTGGAAGGGACAGAGGTGATATAATGGGGGGCATGTTCTGTCTGGTCAGAAACATGCATGGCTGATCAAGCTGAGGCTGGCAGAATGAAGGGCTGGAGTGTGACTAGGGAACTGCCATAGAGCTGAGCAGATGATGCAATATACATGGAAATGGGCTACTATGTAAGACTCAGAGGTAATGAAGACGCCATAAAAGAAAATGCAATGTACACCTCTCGCTGTTCAGGTAAGAAATGCCACGAAGATAGATGGGGTTATTTGAAGACTCAGCTCCCCTCTCTACGAAAGCGCCTGGACATCTGTATGGCATTTCCATAAAGCCCTTGAAGATGCCAGGATGAAGCATGGGCTTACAATGAGCTGCAGAGGGCTAAATTGGCTGCCAAAGGCCAGGGAGCCCTGTTCCCTGGAAGCAGCACTCGCATACCGAGTAGACCCGGATCGCTAGCGTTGGAGGAAATAAACCAGGATTTCAAGTTAAGGTCATTTTTCTAGGATAAAAAGAGCATTGTCAGGTTGTTTATAAATCCCAACCTAAAAAAAAAACCACACACACACACACACACCACAAGAACCACCTGTGTTCTCAAGTGCTTCTGGGCTTAAATGCCCCTTTCTAAAATTCTTTGGTGGTATATATCTGCTCAGCTGGCAACTGAAAATTCGGTTACTGGAAAAATCTCACAGTAAATGTTATGGGCATGTGTTTGTCACTTTATAAATCCTCACTCTGTGCTTGACAGGAATCCAAGATCACCTTTTCAAGCTAATCTAACCGAGGGATAAGACAGCATTCTTAGCACTTCAGCTGAAACTCACTATGACTGGCAGTAAAATCAGTCTTTAGCCACTATGATTGGCAGCAGGTTATAGTGTTGGAGGCAAGTCACTTCTGAGAGCTTGAGAGTTTCTTTCTTGCAAAAAAAAAAAAAATACCTGGAGGCAAATATCCCAACTGCTTAGAATGCTGGCAATGTCTATAGAAAGACCTCTGACACTTACATAGCAAAGCTACACCAGGCACATTACATACATTCCCTGTCCCTAGCCACGCTTTTGCAGAACAGACACCAAATGCTGATTTCTAGAAAAGCCATTTGTTCTCACAGGTCTCCTCATGAACACAGTCTATTCTTACTGACTTGACACAGGCAGGAAGTATTACTAAGCCTTTGTGGTTACTTCTGTAAGTTAATCATAGGAACTAACCACTTACCCTTCAACATGTTAAACATTTTATTCTTTGCATGCGGGTGCATGCAAACATGTGTGTGGATGTGTGTATGAGCATGTGCAAGTGGATGTATGTACATGTCTATGCAGGACAGAGGTTGGCATTGGTGTGGTCTTCAATTACTCTTCAAATAGTTTTCGAGACATAGTCAGTCTCTCTCTGAACATGGTACTTGCCAATTCAAGGATGGCCTGCAAGCCCCAGGAACATTCCTACCTCTGCATCCTCAGGGTTGGGATTAGAGGTACAGGCTTCCATGCTCGGCTTTTACATGGGTTTTGAAGATCTGAACTCAGGTCCCTGTGCTTTATCTTGCAAGCACTTTACCAACTGAGCTATCTCCTTAGCCCTGAGTTCTTATGTTGGAAAGCTATCCTAGTCTCCACTGAGTAGCCAAACCACATCTATATCCGAGAAACTTCTGCTGGTTTCCTATGCTGTTGTATTAAAATCTGGGTTATATTAACTATCTTGTGACACATACTGAACTAAATACTAATGAAGGCCTTACCTTGGCCATGTAAATAAAATGAGATTGTGATTTGCACCTGAGAACTCACTACCCACTGTTCCTCCCAGGCTAAGGTACCAACTCTCCTTTTGAAGATAATCAGTCCGTGCACTCTTCTCCCCTAAAAAAGACTCTGGAGGATTCCTTTGCCTTTTACCAATCAAGAAATACATATGCTGAAGGACCAGACATTTGTCAGTGAGATTTGGGTGCAGAAAGGCATGAAGGCCCAGCACCACCCCTCATCAACACAGAAGGCAGGACATAAACAAGCAAGGCAGGACACACTCCATCACAATGCCAGGTTTGTCTCTGGATATTTTCAGCCAGTTTGAGTTTTCCCAGATAGTCGCCTGGCCAAGACCCATATCTGACCTCATGCTTCTCTACCTCTATCTTAACACCAGTGATGGGGACTGGCCAAAGAAAAGTAGAAACTTTAGGAAAGTAAATCTTCCCCATGGGTCTCCTACTTGTGCTTCCTGGGAGAATGGCATCTCCCTCCCTCGCTCCCTCCATCTCCCTCACTCAGTGGGTCTCTTTCTCTCAGTGATATTTCACACCGTGAGAGAAAGATTGAAAGGTGAAGAAGGAATGGGAGAGAGAAGAGATGACAGTGAGAGAAGAGGAGAAGGAAAGGGGGAAGGGGAGGGAAAGGAGAGAGGTGAAGAAGAAAGTGAATTCAGGGTAAGTCAGATTAGGCTTTAGGAGAAAAGCAAAGGAAAGGAGCTTAGGGCTCTGGAGGAAGCCCAGTGTGTGTGTTGGGGGGTCCAGGAAAAGAAGAGGGACAAGTAGAGGAAGAGGTGCCCTCCCCTGAGCCTGCTGAGCTGGCCCTGCTGCACAGTGACATAAGAAATGACAGGTATCTGCAAGTCACTCTGTGCCCCACATGTCACCCTTGTCTGTCTTGATGGTACCGAATTTCCTTGGTTTTCATCATTCTATGATATTAGAACTCTTTAGGTGCAGATCTGCTCACCAAGGGACCTTTCTATCCTTTCAGTTTCCTACAAATTATGGAAATTTGAGAATCTGTTTACTTGGCGGGGGTGTCTCTCCATTAGAAGAAGAACAACGATTCTTATGTCATGCTTATTAGCTTAGTACCACCAAACACATGCAGAAGACAGGAAGGGGTGGGCAGAAGACAGGAAGGGGTGGGCAGAATACAGGAAGGGGTGGGCAGAACGCAGAAAGATGTGGGCAGGAGAGAGAAAAGGAAGGTAAGAAGAAGGGAGCCAGAGGAGGTAAGAGAAGAGTTAAAATAGGAGAAGATAAGATGGGAGAAGTATGAAGAAGACAAGGGAAAAGAAAGGAAGACAAGGAGAGGAAGAGAGGGCAGAGAAAGAGGAAAGGGGAAGGGAAATGAGCAAAGGGGGGGAAGAAGGGATGAGAAATGGTAGCCATCAAAATAAAAGGGAGACGTGTCAGTGATGTTCCCTGAGAAGACTTATGAAGCTGCAAGCAGAGGTCATAAGATTGCCTTTTAAAGCACTGGTAGACCTGTAGTTGCTCCATTGCCTCTATCTGCAGTACAATGTGCAGTGGACGATGCTGTGCGTGACCTGTGGGGTGACCCTGAGAAGCAGGGCCAGAGATCAAAGGTGAGAGGAGAGCATTGGCTGGAAATAGAGAACTGGCATGAATGGGAACTCAAAATCCAAGTACCCCTGCAGGTAGACAGCAGGGACTCTGGAGGGGCCATGGGCTCTTGGATGCAGGGACTGGGGTTACAACCAGTTTTAATATAGAAAGCCAGGAAAGTTTGGGGCACCTTGGCAATGGCTCTAAATGTTAGTTAACGATTGTGACAATCTTAAAATATAAAATGAGTGATGTTTGAGAACACAGCACAGCTTGCACAGCCCTATGTAAAACAGATGCAAATCATATGTAAATGTGCACGTGTCCCCTTTGGCTGGCTCTGACTTCAGCTGCTTCTGAACATGAGCGGTAGAGACACACTTGGATGTCTAGTTAACTTGGTGGACAGTGACTCACTCTCTGTCAAGGCCAAGGGTGTCTTCCCTAGGAGAAAAAGATCTTCTAAGGACTCAGGAACAAGGTTGATAGTTGTGACAGGAAACAGAGAACCAGGTGACTCCATTTGTCACTGAGATGCTGAGCGGACTTCCAGGTAGAGGAACTTACCTGTAAGCTGTGAGGAAAAGGACAAAGGGCAGACTCACTGCAGTCCTGCAGGCCACCCTCTGAGATTTTATCCACATATAACTTTGTTGTTAGGTACAGTTTGTACAGTAGTTAGTGCTGACTGTCAATGTGACATGATCCAGAAATCCAGAATCACCTGAGAGAGTCTCAGTGAAGGTCTGTCTAGGTCAGGTTGGCCTGGTGGGGGGGTGCCCTTACTGTGTTAATTGAGGTGGGAAGACCTGCCCTGCATGTGGGTGGTGCCATGTCATGGGCTAGACCCTGAACTGATGAACAGAGCAAGGAGCAAGGAGCAAGGACATCCAGTGCTTGCCATTCCTCATCACAGATGCGATGGGACCTTCCCGACCACGGCAGACTGTGTGACCTGGAATGGTGGGCTAAAATAAACTCTCCCCTAAGTTGTTTTGTCAGCGTATTCTGCTGCAGTAACAGGAAATGAACCCATGGCAGTTTGGATGTGAAATGACCCCCACAAGTTCCTGGGTTTGAACTTTTGGTCCCCAGGTAGGGGTGTTGTTTTAGAAGTCTGTGGAACCTTTGGTGAGCTTTGCTGGAGGACCTGGGTCATTGGAGGTAGATCCTTTGGGGCCTATTATCCCTGGCTCCTTCGTGCCACATTCAACTTCCTAGTCTGGTCATGAGATGTGGGGCTCAGCCACACCCACATGGCACCATGGAGCTTTCTTCTGATACCTGCCCTGTCAGGATGGACCCAAACTTCCTGAAACAAAACCAGATCATAACGAAAGAAATCTATCTTTCCATCAATTACTTCTGTCAGTGTATTACCTGAAGGATGAGAAAAGCAATGAATACATTGTCTTAACATTTTTTTAAATTTTATTATTCTTGTATGTGTATGAATGTACTGACTGCATGTAGGTTTGTGCACCCGTGTCGTGCAATGCCTCAGAGGTCAGAAGAGGGTGTTGGATTCCCCTGGAACTGGAGTTAAAGACGGTTCTCAGCTGCCATGTGGGTGCTGGGGATCAAACCTGGGTCTTCTGCAAGAGCGGTCAGCTCTCTTGACCGCTAGGCCATCTCTCCAGGCCCGACTGTCCTAACATTTTAAATGCATAGTTCAGTGTCATGAAATACATTCGCACAATGTGCAGCCGTCACCACCACTGTTCTCTCGAACGCCCTTTGTCTTATAAGCCTGAGACTCTTCCTCCATTGAACAGTACGTCCTGGTGCTTCCCTGTCCTCAGCGTCTCTAAATCACCACTCTACTCTCCATCTGGATGATTTTGATGACGGTAAGCATCATTCATGTAAGTGAAATGTTATAGTATTTGTTTTTTTACATTTACTGTTTAATTTGGTATAATTTGCTCAAGGTCTATCCATAATATAAAGAGAATTATAAAGGAATACTGAATAATATTCCATTGTGTATGTACATTTATGTATGTAGTATGTGCACGTATGCTACATTTTGCTTATTCATTCATCATGGGCACTTGGTAGTAGCTAGCATGTGCCACGTAGCTATCAAGTGGGTATGCACATATTTCCTTGAGATTCTGCTTAGTCCTTTTATTGTGTACACAGATGTAGAATTGCTGGATCAAGTACCAAGTCTATTTTCAATTGTTTAAGGACTGGACACACTGTTTTCTACAACAGCTGAACAATTTCACATTTCTGCCAACAGTTTAAGGGAATTCCAATTTCCCAACATCTTTTTCTTTAAATTGTAGCTAGTTTGCTGGGTGTTAGGTGCTATCTCTTTGTAATTCTGATTTGTATTTTCCCAATGATGAGCTCTAAGTGGACCATCTTTTCATGAGATTATTGGACATTTGTTTATCTTCCTTCTTAGGACAAAGGTCTATCCCTAGTCCATTTACCATGTTTGAACAGGGTTATTTGTTTCTGTTGCTGTGTTCAGCAGCTCCTATTGGGGAAGTGGCTCTGGAGGGAGACCCCAAAAGATTTCTCCAAAGACAACATCAATGCCACGTGCCTATTCTTCTTCTAACAGGCCGCTTAGAGTTTCACTGTTTTCCCAAGTCTCTATAAACTCTGCTAACAATACCCCTAAAGTAAATATGTCGCATGTCTCCAGTCCCACAACTTTCTGCTCCACACTGCAGTCTAGACCTCATCTGAAAGTTTACAGTTACTCCTTAAGTTACCTTCCTGACTCCAAGTTTGCCCAGGGCTACTGTCTATACAGAAGATTGTTCAAGTGAGGCAGGTTACAACACTGTCTTGGCCCCATCAAACCATGACCCTCCTGCTCTATTTAACATAGAACCTTTGTTTCTACCATGATACAAGAACAATGCTCGTGGTCTTCCTGTATCTGCTGTCAGCTGGCAGCATCTCTGCGCACCTTCCCACCATTCCACCAGTCTGGTCTGTGTGATTTTTTTTTCAGTTGTGACATATCACTGACACCAGAACCAAGTATTGCTCCACCCTGCCACACTACTCAGACTGCAAATGCCTAACCTGCTCTCCCTTCAAACCTCAGCGAGGTCTTTTCCTTTCTACCTTCTTCCCAGATGCTGCCCCCACCTTTGAATTTGGTTGCCTTCTGAGCAGTTTTCCCTTTCAGAAATTATTTCATATTTGTAAAGGTAGAACACCCCTGCTGTGAAAAAAAATCCTCAATGCTCAAAAAAATGATTGCTGACAGGAAGCCACAAGTGGAGAATTCCATGCTTGACCTCCTGCAACAGGTTGCAGGCAAAAGGCAGGCTACACAAATAATAAAAATATTGTATAAAATTGCCTTCTGGCTATGTGTCTAAGGCACATATGAAACACAGATGAACTTTGTGTTTAGACTCAGGACCCATTCCCACAATATCTCATATATATGTAAATATTCCACAATCTTACAAAAAAATTTGAAAAACAAAACACTTGTGCTCTCCAGCATTTCAAATAAAGGATACCCAACTTGTATTTTCTACCCACAATTGGGTTTTGTTACTTACAGATTTCCAAAAATAACGGTGGCTTAAACGAAATACAGGTTTATTTTCTTCCCCTTAGGAAAAGTTCAGAGTCAGGCAGCCCATCTGACCCTTGCTTTCTCTTTCTATTTTCTCTCCCATTCTCCCTAGGTACATGCTAGAAGTTGCTTTGAAGTTTCCTACTTTCAGAGAGAAAGGGAGGGAGGGAGGGAGGGAGAGAGGGAGGGAGGGCAGGGAAGTGAGTGTACAGAGGGCGAGTCAGCCCTTATAGAAGGGCTTTCCCAGAAAACACATCTAATTTCCATTACCATCTTTTTGGACCTCCCACTTTGCTAGGAAAGCAAGGAAATCTAGTGTTAATATTCCTTTCATTTGGACATAGTGACTATGACTAAGGGGTCTGTTAGCAGGGAAGAAGCAGTAAATGGGTTGTGGCAGGAAACTAGAAGTTTCTGCTAGAATTCCTTCCAGAATGCTCTTCCTTGACCAGAGTATCAGCTTCATGAAAGGAGCATTTCTGTCTGCACTGTGTATAACACCTCCCATTGCCTACTGCAGTGTCTGGTGGACACACTATAAAGAGAGGTGCAGTAAATATTAGCTGAATGAGGATGAAGCACAGTTGTATATATTTTTCCAAGATTATGTATAAGAATATAAAAATGAGGGGCTCAGTCTGGAAAGCACTTGGCCTTACAAACACAAGGAACTGAGTTCAGTTACCAGAATCTGCATAAAAAAAAAATCCAGGGGGCCGGCGAGATGGCCTAGGGGTTAAGCGCGCAGACTGCTCTTGCAGAAGACCCGGTTCGATCCCCAGCACCCACATAGCGCCTGAGAACCATCTTTGACTCCAGTCCCAGGGGAATCGGATGCCCTCTTCTGACCTCTGTGGCATTGCACGACACGGGTGCACCAACCTACATGCAGACAGTACATTCATACACATAAAAAAAAAAAATCCAGGATTCCTGGTCCATGCTTTTAGGCCCAGTGTTGGGGAAGTGCAGACAGGCAGATCCCTGGGACTCACTGACCAGCCAGCATATACTAGTCAGTGAGTTCCAGGCCAATGAAAGGCGCTGTCCCAAACAACAAGGGAGATGGCAACTGAGGAACAACACCCTAAGGATCTCTAGTCTCCATAGGCTACACATGTGCACACAAGCACCAGAACACACATGAACACAAACCAGACATGAACACAAACAAGACAGAAGGAAAGAGAGAGAGAGAGAGAGAGAGAATGAAAATGTACAAAGAAGTCAAGGATGATGCCACATACCACTGGATAGGCTGAAGCAGAGGGATGAGGAATTTGAAGCCAGCTTGGGTTACATAGAGAGACTCTTGCCTTTAAAACTAAAATGCAAGTGGGTCCTTTCCCATCATTCAGGCATTTCCATAAACTGGAGCAGCCAGCTGTGTCCTTTGGCCTACCCATTTCCCCACACCACTTCCTCTTGATTTAGATGCGGCTGCCAGGAGGTCTGTAAGCGAGGTTAGACTTGCTTTCTAAAACCCACAACGTAGTCTGGGAAGATGGTCTGCAAAGTGCTTGCAACAGAAGCAGGAGAATCTGAGTTCGATCCCAGAACTCACATAAGAAATTTGGGTAGAATAGCCTGTGCTCACAACGCCAGTGCTGGAAAGGCTACAGGTGGAGCCTGGGGCTCATTGGCCAGTCAGGCTAGGCCAGTAGCTGAGTTCCAGCCAGCACAGAGCCTGTCTCTTATGGCAAGAATGGTATCCAAAGAAGGACACTTGGAGATAACCTTGGCCTCTATATCCATGTGTACACACATGCACATAGACCCTAACACACACACACACACACACACACACACACACACACACTTCAAACCCTTTTTCTGAATCTCTTGCGTTTGCGTGAGAAAATAAAACAAGGCTACTGTCTGACTTGAGATTTCCTCCCAGCATTTTCTAGACACTGGGTGCTACAAGTGCAGTGCTCTATCTAGCTCCTTCCAGAATGGACAATGGTGAGAACTGTCCTCACAATGGTCATTTCATCTAACTTCTTCCCACCCCTCGGTGATGACCAGTCAATGCCACAGGTCTGTAAGCAGATGCTGTTCCTCCACACACACGCACAGGGACACAGCAGTACCTGCTTCTGTTTAAAGCTTCCGAAGCTCCAGGCGCCTGTTGCTGCAACACTCAGACATCCATTTCTAAAGACATTTTAAAGTGCACAAGGCACGGCTCATCCTGCAGACATTTTTCAACTATTACTTTTTAACCGATTACCATTCGATTTTTTAAATGATAAAACAGGGAAACCTTTAAACACTCAGCAGATCCTGAATTATTAAACATAAAAGGGCACTTTGGTGTATTTATTACCACACTGAAGGAAATCATGTCTGGTTTAAGCTCTTGGCTCCTTAAAATGTCCCTGTCTCTTCCGAAGTGGAGTTAAAAATGCACTGCCATAAAACTCCATCCATCTCCAATTTTCTCATTGTTGGTGTCTGAAATTCTGACTGGTCACCCTCCTGGGTTGCACGCTTCCTTTGAAGGGGAGAGGCTGGCTACTGGGGTTGATGGTCAGACTTCTGTGCCCCCTCCAAACTGAAAGGAGACCTCATGCTTGGAGCTGCCTCTTCTCCTTGTTTTCTATGGACACGTTCTCTGAGCATCCATTTCTGGGGACCTCTGGAAGCACAGTTGAGCTGTCAAACTCTGTGCAGGGCAGCATTCCCATTTCTGCAGAACTCACACTGGATTTTACCATTAGTGGATGTTACCTTTTGTTTGTGTCCTTTTATAGAACTGGAATTCTCAGAACCTAAAACTAACCATTTCAAGTACAGCTTTGAGTGGCAATTGGTACCATTCATAAAGTGGCATGACACCATCTCTGTCTGCTTTCAAAACTTTTGTATCACCCCAAATTCTATAGCTGACTAAGAAGATAGGTAAGTAGAGAAAGCAGTCACATTCAGGGTATGAACACTAGAGTTCAGATTTCCATAATCCACCAAATCCAGACCAAGTAGCATGCACCTGTAATCCCAGGATGCTTAGGGAAAGGTGGAGGTGGATACAGAAAGCCCAGAAGCTCATGGGCCAGAGAGCCTAGCATAAGCTGCAGTATACAACCAGAGAGCCTAGCGTAGGCTGCAGTATACAACCAGAGAGCCTGGCATAGGCTGCAGTATACAACCAGAGAGCCTGGCATAGGCTGCAGTATACAACCAGAGAGGCTGGCATAGGCTGCAGTATACAACCAGAGAGCCTGTTTCAACAAGATGGAAGATGAGGATCCACATGATATTATCCTCTGATCTCCATACATGTGTCTTGGCACACATATGCACATGCACATGTATACACACACGCGCGCGCGCACACACACACACACACACACCCTAAAATCTCATAGTCATTAAGCAGTCACTCCCTATTCTTTCTCCCAAAGCAACCATCATTGTTACCTCCTTCTCTCTGACTCTGCCTAGTCTACCCAGCACATACACAGAATCAAACAATAGCCAATCTTTTGTTTCCAGCTTCTTTCACAGGTGTCATGTCCTAAGGTTTCATCCACACTGTAGCATTTGTCAGGACCTAATTCCCTTTTGTGGCTGAATAATACTCCATTGTCTAGATAGACAACATCAAGTTTGCCAGTTAGTTGCTCTGTTGATGAACATTTGAGTTCTTTATACTTTGTAGCCACTATGACTAATATGCCTGTAAACATGAACATATGAATTTTGTTTGATTATTTTATTTTTTAGTTATGTAATTTTTTATTTTTTATATGTATATTACCTTCATGTATGTTAAGTACACTCATCATGCAATGCCCATGAAAGTCAGAAGAGGGCTTCAGATCCACTGGAACTGTAGTTACAGGTGGTTGCTTATCACTATGTAGGTGTGAGGAACTGAACCCTGGTCTTTTGCAAGAGCAGCCAGAGCTATCTCTCCAGCCCCTTTTGTATTAGTCTTAGGTCTAAACCTGGCAGTGGAATGTTTGGGTCTTGTTGTAATTCTACAGTCAGCTTTTTTCCCTGCATTCGGGCTTTCTTTCTGCTATCCTCTACTCACAGGTTTTTAGGCTTCCCCGGACTGTGTTTTGAATTAGCCTTCAAGAAAACATCACTCTAGAAAAACAAAGAATCTTTGCAATTCCCCAGAGCAGGACTTAACATTAACAAGCTTGACCTTTCCCTGTTTCCACCACAATGTGGCTGGGCAGGAGAAGCTCAAAGCCTTCCTTTCCTTATTCCAAAGGGGAGCGGCTACCTAGGCAGTCGTGGAGTAACTAAGTCACACTCAGTTTCAATAGCTTAAGGAAATCAGAGACTAATGGGTGAAGGCCAGGTTGAAGGTGAAGAGGTGGAAGCAGGAACTATGGAGAGATGGAAAAGTAGGCATGAACATGTTCAGGGGTCTAGAAACAAAGAAGCTGGGCTGCTCAGGGCGGCTAGAGTGTGCACATTCAAGCGTCTTTGAAGCTTTTCTTTAACTGTCTTCACTGCCCAACTCACAGTCAAAGATAAGACTGCTGAACGTGGTGATGCATGCCTTTAATCCCAGCACTCAGGAGGCAGAGGCAGGTGGATTTCTGTGAGTTAAGGCCAGCCTGGTCTACATAGTGAGCTCCAGGCCAGCTGGGACTAAAGGGAGACCCTGTCTCAAGAAGACCCCCACCCACAAAAAAAAAAAAGACTGCTGGCTCTGTATACTTTGGATTACCCAATTTCTCCTCCACACACCAGTAGAATAATATTTATCTGGGCCTGTTTAATTCTACCTTTCTTCCTCTTTGCAAATGCTGTTCTCTTTGCTCAAAACATCCTTAGATCAGAATGTGGAAAAAGCACACCCATCCTCACAAACATGCCAAGTATCTCATTCCTCAGAATTCCCAGCCCTCCCTTCATAACATGGTTCTTCCCTTGTGCACATATGCACAGGCCATCAGTTTTACTTAGGCTGACACATACACACATATGTCCCATTTGTAGGGAGGAAATCTGGTTTTCTCTTTGGAATGGAGACAACAGGGATGGGATGATGGATCAGTGGGCAAAGCACTTGTCACACAGGCTGAGGGCCCGAGTTCAAATCCATAGAACCTGACATAGTTAAAGCTATGTCAGGTTCTATGGATTTGAAAGCCATAGAAAGTTAAAAATAAAGCCAGACATAGTTAAGAGTACATTTGTAATCCCAGTGTCCCTACTGGGAGATGGGAGGAAGGGACGGGAGACTCCCCTGAATCTTGTGGGCCAGCGACCCTGGAGTCCACACAGTGACAAGCGACACAGAGGTCCTGTCTGCACAAAGGTGGAAGGTAAGAACTGAAAGGTGAAGTTGTCCTCTGACCTCTACATGCACACCTCACTATGCTGGCATTCACAGGCATGACTATCACACACACACACACACACACACTCACACACACACACACACACACAGGGATAACATGTTCCATGCTATGGCATGTTTTCAGTGAGAAGTGGGCTCATATATTTAAAGAGCCAGATGTACTGCCTTGGATTCTACAGATACTTAATAAACTTTCTTAAAGCTTCTAGACCTTTGGGGACCTGCCCTATAAATGTTCACAGGCCTGAAGAAATGATGTTTTTGATTTCGCGCCTCTAAACAAATCACTAGAGAGAAGGAGAGAGGCAGGAAATATGTGTGCATGTGTGCCTGTGTGTGTGTGTGTGTGTGTGTGTGTGTGTATGTGTGTGTGTGTGCGTGCACACCTGTGTGTGTGGGGGGGCTCCCTAGGAAAATTTCAGGGAGAAAGGAGAGAGTAAATAGCTTTTGGTCAATACCATGAACACAGAAATTACAAGATAGACCAACACTACATAAAGTGAGCTATCAAAGCACCATTACCACCCTTACTATGACCCGGGAACAGACTGATCTAAATTTTAGAATTACCAGACCAACCTGCTGGATGGCCTTGCTTTCTTTAGATAAGGGAGGAGGGAGAGGATGAAGAAAAATGTGAAAGATACCCAAGTAAAACAAAACAACAATAATGAATGAGGGTTCAGCAGAGTTTCTAGGAAGACAGGGACAATGATCCTCTACTTTTTTTTTTTTTTACATGTTAGTTGCTTAGAAAAAAGCACTGAGCTGGGGAGACAGTTCGGTGAGCCAACTGACTGTCTTCACAACACAAGACCTGGGTTTGGAGCCTCAATGGCCACATAAACAGCCAGGTATGCCAGCACATGCCAGCACATGCCTGCAACCCCTGCACTGCAGGGGTCAGAACAGGAAGAACTCTGGGGGGCTCACTGGCCAGCCAATCTCATTGACTTGCTGAGTTCCAGGATCAATGAGAGATCTTGTGTCAAAAAATAAAGGGTGGAGGCAAGCTGAACAATATTATTGTTATATTTCTGTTTATCTGAAAGCAACTATCTTGTTACAATGTAAATCTCTTAACGGGCTCTAGAAGCAATCCACCACTTACTTTCAGACTTTGTAATTACTGTATATGAGTGGAAAGTATGTATCCATATTTTAGAGTAATATAAAATTAAAGAAGGAAAATGCGAAAACAATAAAGGGTGGACAAGATACCCAGTGTTGACCTCTGGCCTCCACATGCACATATATTTATATGTATCCACATATCAAGATGTATACCCATACTTCAAGCAAAACAAAACAAAGAACCGTCACTTCCAAAAAGCTGCAGAACACTGTCCAGGAGACTGGGAAGATGAATGATCCTCCCTGGTCCCAGATGTGAAAGGTTAGGAGAGAGTCCTCAGATATGGTTGCAAAAAGCAGAAGATGAAGGCAAAGTCATGCTTAGCAGATTAAACTCCATTTAGTAACTGCTTGTAAGACCTATATATACAGGCCCTGTTCTTAAGCTTATGAACATCTCCAATACTTAGTAAGTCTCAAATCTGTGCTGTTGAATCTGTTGTCCTATTTAGCCTTGCAGATATCAGATGCCAGCCACCTGACCTGAGCCATGGAGTTTACTGTTCTTACCCTGATCTGTTAGTCACACAATAGAGAAAATGGCTGCATACCAGCTCACCTTGGAATGGTTTAGATTGACACCACAACTAATTTCTCCTAAAGAGATATGTCTTGCAAGCCTGTCCAGTGACAAATAACTGCTCAGTCAGAGCCAACTTTAATGCCATCAGATACAAGCCATACCACTAGCAGAACACACGTGCCCACCCTCACATGGCCAGGCCAACAACTGGAGACACAAAACACAGTGAAAAGAGGAAACGCTTTTGAAGCAAGTCCAGAATATACAGGATTTCCTTGCTAGAATGATTATTTTTCTTGCTAGATTTTTCTTGCTAGAATGATGATAGTAAATAGGAAATTAAAGACCAATGAATTTTGCTAATGCCAGCAAAACTTTAAGACTGAAAGGAAATTTCAGTTGTCTTTGTTATGCCTTCTAAATGCAATAAAACTACTTACTCTGGTGAAGGGATAGCTACAAGAATAGATTCAAAGATGGTTGCTGTGTAAATATAGTGATGAATGTCTGAGGGGATATTTCAAAAGGGATTGCTTTACTTTGTATACATGTATGGAGATGCCATGTGATATCCCATAAACATGCCACACCTATTATACATCAATTATAAATAAGAAGCATTCTAGGAGAAAACGGGTTCCAAGTCTTGCAGTTTAGTAATGAGCATCTGTCTCATACTTAGAATCTTCATCCACCAAGGGATAGGGTTCCCCAAACCTTAGCTGTTTCATGGCCATTGCCATTAAGGCTAACATTCTCATAATGATTGATCATGATCGTGGATTAACTAATATAATTTTGCCTTGATAGTCTTTACTTAAAGTGACATAGGTTGTTTTAAAAGGCAATTGTATATCATTACTGAAAAAAATGTAGAGAGTACCTATCCAAGTAAAAATTAACCATCAAAATATACAGTACAATCAAGTTGCTAAAATATGTTCCCATGGCTTGCAGACTCTAAGGATAGGACTCACACATCATTCTATCACCATTATCATCATCACCATCATCACCATCATCACCATCATCATCACCATCATCACATCATCATCATCACCATCATCATCACCATCATCATCATCACCATCATCATCACCATCATCACCATCATAACCATCACCATCACCATTACCATCATCACTATTACCACCATCACCATCATCACAATCATCACCATCATCATCATCACAATCATCATCACCATTATCATCATCACCATTATCATCATCACCATCACCATCACCATTATCATCACCATCATCACCATCATCACCATCACCATCATCATCACCATCATCACTATCATCATCACCATCACCACCATCACCATCACCATCATCACCACCATCACCATCACCATCATCACCATCATCATCACCATCACCACCATCACCATCACCATCATCATCACCATCATCATCATCACCATCACCATCATCACCATTATCACTATCATCATCACCATCACCACCATCACCATCACCATCATCACCACCATCATCATCACCATCATCATCATCACCATCACCATCATCACCATCATCATCATCACCATCATCATCATCATCACCATCACCATCATCATCATCACCATCATCACCATCATCACCATCATCATCATCACCATTATCATCATCACCATCATCACCATCATCATCATCATCATCACCATCATCACCATCATCATTACCACCATCACCATCATCACAAGGTCTTCCTATGCCATCTCAGGCTGGTCTGAAGGTCATTGTACATCCTGAGTTGACCTCGAACTTACAAAATCCTCCTACTTTACCCTCCCCTGCAATTATAGGCATGAGCCACTGCATCCAGCTTCCTACATTATTGTTAGAAATGAAGACCATTTAGTATTTGGAGACACTTGTGATGCCCCAAACAAAACAAAGCCCTTGTTGCTGACATAAACAGGTGGTGGAAAGGGATTTGAAAAAGATGGCTTTCTCTCCATCTGGCTGGTTTAATATCATGTTATGGCATCTATGTGTATGCACCTAAATCCATAATAATGAGTTTGGGCCTACACTTTGGGAAAGACGGTTTTGAGTAAATATTAAAAATAAAATATAAACCTCCTTTAAAATCTCCTTCCAGTTGTCTAACAAACTTTAATCTTCCTTTTTTTATTGTTTCATGAGTGTATCACCTGAATGTGTGTAAGCGCACCCATGTCATGCAATGCCCACAGAGGTCAGAAGAAGGCATTGGATATCTTGAAACTGGAGTTATGGAGGGTTGTTTGCCACCATCTGGGTGCTGGGAAGGAACCTGGGTCCTATGCAAGAACAGCCAGCACTCTTAATTACTGAGCCATGTCTCCAGCCCCTAGTCTTCCTTTCTTAGAGAAACATTACTTGCTATATGAAACTAACTAAACATGTTTTAATCCTTGCTTGGTATACAAGTTAAACATTAATATACTGAGGCAGCTCAGTACAATGACTGCTGTGCATGAGCAAAGAACTTGTGCTTCTAATTACACTTTGTTCCGTCATTCACAAGCTTTCAGACACTATGTAAAGTAACATCTTGGCCTCCATCCTCTGTCTGTAAAACAGAATACAACATGGCAACTAACTAAAGGCATTGTGGGTGGCAATGCATGTAAAATGCTTCGGTGTCCACCTTGTTCATGAATCACACATTTATTCAATGTTACATGGACTACCTGCTTGGGTTAATTTCCTGTTGTTCCTATCACAAGTCATCAAATATTGGATGGCATAAAGCAGTACAAGTTATCATTTTTCAGTTGAATATTTTTGAAATATGATACAAGGCAAACTGAACAAATCTCAATGGCGTTCCTCTCTAGAGGTTCCAAGTAGGGATCTATGCTCTTGTCTCCTCTAGATTCTCAAGGTTGCCTGAATTTCATGGCTACTGGCTCCCTTCTATTGGAAAGATGATCGAGATGCATCAAGAATGTATTAGATAAATATCACTCTTAAATGTCCTGCCCTCTGCCTCCTTCCATATCTAATGCCTTATGTTACTGTGTTGGACTCTTATAAGTAATCCAAGATAAGGTCATCATCACTTGATGAGCAAACCTAATGCCGCCTGAACACTTAACTCCCCTCTGCTGTGTAGACTAACCTTTTTACAGAGTCAAGGGATCAAAGCAAGGATATATTCAGGGCAGGGCATTGCACTGACCAGACTGTCAACCTGTGGGAGTGACCTCCACACAAGTAAACAGGCCATAATATGTCTGTTTCCTAATGTTATTCTCAACATGTTTGTAACTCTGTCTAAAGAATGGCCTGGTCAGTGAACTCTGACTTCTCTTATTAGTGTGTTTCACACTTTTCTTCAATTGCTTTTATTCTCCATAATTTTCTTCCATTTTTTTTACCCTCCATAATTTTCTTCCACCTCTTTTAACCTCCATACTTTTCTTCTATTGCTTTTAAAAAGTCTTTATTTTGGAATATTCTTAGACTTTGAAAAAAATCACAAATGAATAATACAGAGTACTCTTACCAGCTTCTCCCATCCGCACTCTAATGCTAACACTTGATTCATTCACAGCACAGTGATGTGAACCGGGAGATGACCATAGCACAGCACTGTTCACTAGATCAACCACAGAGTATACTGGGTATCATTAGGTCTCCCATTTATCCCTTTTTGGAGTCAGGATTCTATCCAGAATTATACTTGACATTTCATTTTACTTTCTCACTAATATTCTCATAGTTAATGCTCTACTAGCTCTTCAATCTTTAGCAATCCAAGGGTTACTTTAGCTTTTACATACTACAGTCTCCATGTAGGAGATTCAGGCTTCTGTAGGCATCTGGATCTGTAACTGATGTTCAAATAGCCACTGTCAGGATTCAGGCAAGTCCCAAGCCCAACACACGTTGCTTGCCTCTCCTTCCTGAATATTGTGTTTCCCCTTGCCATCAATTTCATGAGCAAAATCCCTCCTTGCATCAAGCACCAACGAGTTACCATGGAGCTAAACTTATGCCATCAAAACTTGGGGATTATTCACTACCTTACGTAAGAGCCAGAACTGCCCTTCAATGCTGTGTCCTCTCCTCCTCCTGTTTACTCCCTCCTTTCCCTGGCTTGGAGAACATTCGATGGAATAGTAGGGAAAGGGTATCAATAGATTAAAAACTCTTTTTCCTTCTAATAAAATGTTAAATGATGTTGAAAATTAATCACCAGGGCTATTTGTACTGCCCTTCGCAGAGGGAGATGGCTCAGGAAATTTAATAAATTATTATCACAATGATGTTCTTATTTTAGAATTTGCATTTTGCTCCCAAGGCTTGAACTCAGCCTCAAAGTTGCCTGATGATGGATAATAAAACCAATCTGATCCTTTTGCCTGGATGGTTTGAGGGGTATGCTCAGAGCTGTCCACTAAAGAACATTCTTTTTGGCTTTATACTTAATTATTTCAACTTCATCTTTATCCCTCTTCTTATGATTTTTTGTTTCTTTAAGACAACTAAAGATACTATTAATCACGAGCATGCTTTTCTGGCAGAAGCACGCTCTGTAATGATATGCCTAGCTTAAAAGCAAATCTAATCTAGTTGCTTATTAAATTTAAATGTGTTTAAGGCTGATATGGTTTGAAGATGATATGTAAAATAACAGCTTCCATGGTTATAAATGTCAACTCTCAAAATTATATGCAATATAACACACAGAATAAATGCAGCTTCATTTTTACATTCCACTGTGATCAATTCATTAAGCAATGTATTACAAGCCGCGAGGACGATTGCACAACAAGAGGTGCCATTTGTCACAGCACATTCGAAAGCACCCAGGAAATGTGGTGATTATACTTTTTGTCAGCAATGGATTATAGTTCTCATTGGAGGGATAAAAGTAGCATTTGAGGTCACATGACCTGAGTTAGTTGTCCAATCATATACTAAAGACCAAAGGTATCTATTCTATTTAAAATTTTTAATGTATTATTTTATGTGTATGACTGTATTGCCTATATGTTGTGCAGTGTTCACAGAAGCCAGAAGAGGGTATCAGATCCCCTGGAACTGGAGTTAAGGACAGTTGTTTGCTGCCATGTGGGTGCTGGGAACTTACCCTGGATCCTCTGTGAGAGCTGCCAGTGCTCTTAACTACTCATCTGTCTTTCCAGCCCAAGAAATATATTTTTAAAACAAAGATCTGTGCTAGTGATATGACAGTATCATATATCATGCACACATGAACTCAGAGCAGGTGTGGTTACCTGCACAGATCAAGCCATGGCTCAACCCCTAGCTAAACAGCTACTGTTATCTGATGGCTTCTGGGCGAGGACGATGTGACCAATGGTAGGCTGCCAATGTCCCAGGTTATGGCCCCACACCCATGTGAATATAGCCAGCACTAAGACTCAGCACTAATTAAGAGAAAGAAGAGGACAGGAAGATGGGAAGGAGATGTTTTGAGGACTCCCCAGGGAATTTGGAGTGGGAGAGCGAAGGGTAGATATGATTAAAATGCATTATATAAGTGTATTAAAATGTCAAAGAATAAAGATATTATTTTCAAAAATGGAAGAGGGGCTGAGAAGATAGTTCCGTCTTTAAAGTGTTTGCCTTGAAAGCATGAAGAACTTAGTTGATCCTAGAAGACATGTGAAGACAGGGATGGTGGTATGAGCTTGCAGCTCTAGCACTGGGGGGCTAAGACTTGCAGATCCCATAGGTCACTACCACACAACCTGGCCTAGTCAGTGAGCTCTGAGCCAGTGAGGACCCTACAGAAAAATAAAGGATCATGACTAAAGAATAGCCTGTGAGGTTTGTCATAAATGTATATACATGTGGAAACGTACTTGCACACATATGTGGGCACACACACACATATACAAATGGAAAGAAGTGAAAAAAATTTTTCTTAGGAAAAGATTGCTATTGATAAACAGTTCACCTGATGGGGAAGAGTGTAAGTGGTTTTCCTCCTGGTGAGGAATCAGTGTCTCTATGTGCTCATCTCATCACATGCATACGCTGGGGTGTGCGCCAAACTGGACTGATCATCAGGGTTCACAGGGCAAGAGGGTGCACAACACACACCCCTGAGCTCTTCTTGGGCCTCTCATTGACACGTGGATGAGGAGCCAGAAACCCACATTTCAAATATAAAAACAAGCTCCTTCGTGACTCTATGAACAACAAATGTCCCTTGAAGTGTAAGGCAGCCATATTTAGTACATCTGTACAGCACGGGCCATCTTCGAACAAATGAGCAAGTGACACAGGCAAAACAGAGTCTCCCCATGGCCACCCTGTTCTCCAGAATCCCCATGCCCATGGTTGATGAAATGGCACTGATTTCTAGGGAACTGAACTGAATTTCTGATTTCACATAGTACTGATTTCTGAGTAGCTATGTCCTATGGTTTGAATGTAAAATGTCCCTTAAATACTTATATTGAACGTGCACTCTTTAGCTGGGGAGTACTGTTTCTGAAAGTTTTAGACTCTTTCAGACATGGCTGGTAGTTACTGGGCCATTGGAGTGTGGCGTGAGGGCCTTAGGCTGCTTCTGCTTTTGGCCTAAGCTCTCTGTTTCCTGATCTACCGGGAGGTTCTCACTACTTGAGTACCACCATGCTTTCCCTTCCCCTCACAAATTGCTTCATGAGTCCCTCTACCCTAGCCTGGGATAGTCTCCTCAATTTTCTTGTCTACACGAGATCTCTCCTTATTTTCTCCTCAGCCAATAATATGGAGCGCAGAGTTCCATTTAGGAAAATAAAATAAAAAAATAAAATAAAGTGCCTGGCTGAGAACTGAAAATATCTGTTGGGAATTTATTGAAGAGTTAGACGCATCAATGCTTATAAAGGCTAACAAGAAAATGAGGGCAGAGGCTAGCTGGCTCGGCTGGAAGGATTTTTATTTTAAATTTAATTGTGTTGGGCTCACGAAGTTGATCAATGGTTTTCTGTTTCTTGGTGGCCTTCTAAGAAGTCTTGGGGTTTTGTCATTACTCAAGGGACAACTCTACATTTGGGTCATTAATTGATGTCCTGCCCAATGGTCTTCCATTTCAATTAGGATAATGATCAATTTTTCTTCTACATTTGGGTTGAGTCTATTCCAGACATGCAGGTAATCAAGATATAGACTATAGAACTGACTCTTCCAGAATGCTTGAAGAAAGAAAATCAATTTGATTGTATTCCCTTGGGGAGCTTTGCAAGGAATTGCCAGCAGGTATCTGTGGGAACCGTGGGAACTGGTGACCTTGACCTCACCTGCAATTTAAAACCTATTAGGGCATCTTTCTCCCAGTGGTAGGCTCCTTTATAAATTAAGAAATAATGAAAAACAGATAGCAGTAGCTGTATTCCCTGTCTAGTTATATGTGGGGGTGAAAGATTGTTTAGGGGTAAGGCATTTCGAAAACTGAGTTAGTATAGCAGGATGCCTATGACAACTGCCGTCCTCGTAGGTGTCCACAGCTAGAAATCCTTCACTTCATGCAGTGAAATTATGATATGCCTCTGGCTTGAGCCTCCTGAACCAAGCCTTCACTGGAGACGTGTCATGCTTCCCAGGCTGCAGTCGTGGTCCCCAACCAGCTTCCTCCAAATCCTACCTGCTTGCTACCCTCTATCCTCTCCTCAACCATCTCCCAAAGGCTCCACCAACTCTAAAAGCTGCATTTTTTTAGCAGCCTTCATGAGACAATTCTTCATTTGTCTGTGGAGTTTGCCCTATACCATGTCGTGGTCATATCTTCTGTCAATCTGGAAGTACCAGAATTTCCAAATGAATGCAGAAATGCCAATGGTTCATGATAGAAACATGGGAATTGGTGTAAGGAGCCAGCATTCTCTGCCCAGGTCTGCTAGTGGGATCTGATCTGATTAGTATTCAGCACATGAGGGAGATAAAAGCGCGCGCGCACGCGCACGCGCACACACACACACACACACACACACACACGCACACACCCCAAAAGATTTCTTTCCTGCCTCACTTCAGCTAGGGTCTATATTAGACCTCCACAGCATGCACTTAGAAGCTTTCTCCAAATGGCATTTTGAAGCTAATTGTAATGCAAATTTTAACCCTAGGGATTTTAATAAATCCTTACTCAAGCAATATCAGAACATTTCCATGCAAGACTTAGAAAGCCAAAGGAAATATAGGAAGATGTCCTATGGTGTCTTCATTTTAGCTTAAGGCACTTAGGCTAACTTCTCCACATCTATAGCTAAGGTCTTTTTCTAGGATTTCTGGGATACAATATAGAATGTATGGTATTGAGCAGTGGTTACTCTGTAAGGACTTCCTTTCTTCCAAGGTGCTGAACTGGCTGGTTCTTTAATCTCTCAATTTCTCTCTCTCTCTCTCTCTCTCTCTCTCTCTCTCTCTCTCTCTCTATTCTCTTCTCCTCCTCTTTCCTCCATCCTTCCTCTCTTCCTTTAATAGCTCCTTCCTCCTCCTTTTCTCCATCCTCCTCTCTCCTCTCCTCTGTTTTCTCTTTGTTCAAATAGGGTGTCACTCTGCAGTGCAGGCTGTCTGAAACTCTTAGCAACCCTCCTGCTTCAGCCTCCAGGGTATTGTTTTATCTCAAAAGAATCTTTAACCCAGGTGGTGTGGCTCATCACACCTTTAATCCTAGCACTTGGGAGGCAGAGGCAGGTGGATCTTTGTGAGTTCCAGGACCGTTGTTTCTATAGAGTGAGTTCCAGGACAGCTGGGGTTACAGGGAACCCTGTTCCGAAAAGACCCAAAAAAAATCTTCAATGTCCACAGTCATGCAGCAATCCCAATAACCAGTAAGTTTTAAAAATATGCAAGTGGAGGGGGCTTGATGGGAGGGGGATAAGAGGGTAATAAGAATGACTGTGATTGAAGTGCAGTGTATATATGTATGAAGTTGTCAAAGAATAAATACACTCTTTAATGCAATTCACAAAATGTTCCAAATTCCATCAGAACATTTGAAAAAGAGAATAAAACTAAAATAAAAGTAAGATTTAAAACAATCCCTGGGGAGAACTTCCCAGCAGGACCACCCTAAATGTCCAGTTCTCTATATCAAGATTCAGATTCATGTTTCAAATTTTTATTATTAGGTAAAGAGCTGACAAATATATTTCTTTGATCCATACGTATTTCCATGAGTTGAAAATGGTAGTCTCATTGTGCCAAATTCTGCATATATTCTACTTTTTAAAGAATTTCATACAATTCTAAAGGGATTAACAATCTACCAGAATAATTAAGGAAGAACAAACACATTTATGTGAAAACAATACTTCAAGTATTTCTACCCAGTCATATTCCACCTCTCCTTTCTAATCCTTCTATATATAATTGCAATAGTTAAAAATGACTGGTGAAATACTTTAAAAACAAGTTTATATCAGCTATTTTTGACACTATTGGGACAATTTTAACATAGGCCTTGTTTCTGTTACTGCTGTTGGTTGTAATAACAATATCATTACTTTATACCAGATGATATTTCTTTCTCTAAACCATTTCACAAAATCCTCATTTCCCTGGCAATGGTTGTTCCTTCTGTGCAAGTATTAAGTCCCAATGGTAAACAAATGAGTTCATTCTATTACTCTTTCTGCTCTTTCTGTGTAGTGAGATATATATATATATCTTTATATATATTTTATATAGCTTTAGAAAGGGAGAGAATGCTTCTTGGTGAAGGTGGGCATATACAGTCACAGGTAGCTCAAGAGTGAGAGACTTGGATCCACATTTCTTATCCCAAAACAACCATGATGACTTTCCACACTGGCATATTCAATAAGGCTACACAGAATTACACCTGCCTGCAGAGAGCACCATCAATAGTGTCAAGTGATACAACAGCATTTGTGCTTCCCAAGGTGTCAAAAATCCTTCACCCCTACTCTTTGGCCCATCTGGATCTCACTAAAGTGTACTAAGGAGCCATAGGGGCTAAAGTTCAAGGCACACTTGAGAAGAAAGGGTCAAGCCCAGGTCTTTGAATCTTCACTTAGAAGGAATGAGGGCTGTTGTTATCTGAGGGCAAAATACTATGGGATCCAAAGCCCACATAATCACAAAGTAACAGAGAGACTAAGGATGCTCAGCTACTCATCTGTCTACATAACTACTTAAAAATCTAAGAAGCAATTCAATACCCCTTTCTGTGTACACATATTTGAACACTTGAGGTAGTAGTCAGAAACAAATGTGCTTATAGAATAAATTGTGTAATGAGACCCGGCTCTAAGGCTAAAATTAATTTATGATTCTGAGCTCAGATATATCTTAAAGTATAAGAAATGTGGCAAGGTCTCTTGCAGAGTATTGAACCCAATCTAGCCAAAATGTGTGCATACACAAAAATGATCCCCATTATCATGTGAATTATTAGGGTACAATATCATGGAGGCACTAGATCCAGATAACTCTAATCTAGTCTTATTGTACACAGACAAAGGCACAGAATCCAACTGACCTCCATGTAATCCATCTCTGTCAACTGCATTATGGAAATTACCTGTCAACAACATCATGACTGAGATTCTGTGATTAAACACAAACATGGGAATGCCCACAGGAACAGTGAAATCATTAAGGAAAAAAAATACCACATGCAAACACTTCCTTCAATTTTCTTTCCTTAGAATTCATTCTCTGGTCATAAATATTTGAAATCTGCAATGAGAAGTATAACATGAAAGCTATCAAGCGCCTACTTTTCTGTTGGTGCCCTGCCAAGGACTGTTCTAAACTATTGCATAATGTAGAAGGCAATGCTGATTCAATGGGATAAACCACATGGATGTTTCTTTGTGAACTTTATAACTTTGAATCTCTTATTTAATCTGAAACTTGATTTCCTTATCCCCAGAATAGGTCATTACTATGTCCAAGACGTGCTCATTTTGTCTTAAAGAGATGGCCTATATCAAGTATCAAATTACCTTTGACACCTAGTAACATAATTACGCTTATCATTAAGTAGTAATTTAAGTGTCAATATTGACGTGATCAGAATCACACACAAAAACTTAGGAGGAAGGACCTTGTCGATGTTTTTCCTTTCAATTTTTATGTTTTATGTTAGTTGGGCTTCATGTAGCCCAGGCTGTTCTCAAATTTGCTACTTGACTGAGACTGTACTTGAACTCCTAATATTCCTGTCTCCATCTCCCTAGTGCTGAGATTATAGGCATGTGCCACAACACCTGGTTTTATGCTGTGCTCAGATTGCACTCAGAGCTGTGTGCATGACAGGCAAATACTCTATCAATCAACTACCTCCCCAGCCTTTGTCTAAGGTTTTGAGTTGGTAAGAAGACACAGAAGGTCAGAAGTGAGGTGGTACTGACTGAAATGCTTCAAATCCTACCTATAGCTCCGGTTGCCCAATATTTTTAAGTTTTCAAAGGGTTCTTAATCAGATTTAGGGGTTCCCTTCTTTTTAGGTACATGAAAGGGGTCAAGGCCTGTATATGTAGATACTTCTAGGATTCCAAGATATTCCACAGTGTCTCTGGCCTTGGAGAAATTTCAGATCGTCCTCAAGACATCTCTAAGTTACTATTCACTTCAATCCCTTGCAAAAGTTTTGACCAGGAGGCGGGGAATGTCAGCAACTATTTCAGGAGAGGCAAAAACTCACCCAGGTGCATAGACAGATGGCCAGTGCCAGGTGATGAGTCGGCAGATGGGTGCTTGCCGTCATCTCCACCTGGACTTCTGTTGATACCTCTGGTGTCTCCTGTGAATCCACGCTTCTCTCCCTTCAGTACAGGTGCCTCAAAGTTCACACAATAGCCTTCTCTCTTAGGTCATTCATGGCTCCCTTTGCTCTGAGACTAAAACTAAGCCAAGCCTCTTACCATGAGCAAAAGAGGACTGGTTGGTCCCCCTGGCCTCTGCCTCCTTCCCTTCCCCTTGTGGAAGCTCACATCCTTTCCACAGGCTTCCTGCATCTCCGCCCATCTAGACCACCACCGATCACTCCAGCTCCCTTCCTCCTATCTTGTGTTCTTGATGGCGCCATAATTTTAGTCTGAAACTTGATGCTCTTTATTGACTGACTTTCTGCTTCTGTATCTCTTTAAACAATCTCTCATGGTTAGCATGGCAGTTTCAGGAGAGCAAAGAGCTGATACACTCAGATTTCTAAATAAGCCCCCTCTCCTAAACAGGTGCTGAATGTCTCCTTGCTGAATCAAACTCAAAGGAGATGAAAAGTGGCTTATAAACTTTCTCAATTTAATTCCTGCAATAAACCCAAGTCCTAATTTTCACTGTATGAGTCAGCCAGCTCATGACACTTGCTAGGAAACAATCACTTGGCCAGGGGTCCTGAGTGCATCTTCTTGTTTCAGGATCCTAGGAAATCATTAATGCATGCTTTCAGGAGCCCAGAAATCCATCTATCCACTCACCCACCCATGTATCCATCCACTTATCCCATCTATCCCCTCTCCGTCTGTCTCTCTCTGTCCCTCTCTCTCTTTCTTTGTGTGTGTCTTTCTCTCATCCTCTTTTCCTCTCTCCTTCCTCCATCCTTCCCTCTCTGAAACATATACATCTATGTTTTATTTAGAAACACTACTGAACTAAAGGGAAGAACAGTATAAAATATCTGTTACAACTAAAGTTTGAAATGACTCTATGAAGTTTTCATAGTTTGGCAAAAAATAAATTAACATTTTTTTTCTGACCACATTCATCATGCCCAGTGATCTCAAATTCTGGCATGGAACTTCAGGCAACAATTACCCCATTTCTTATGCCAAATTTGAGATCAGCTTTCATGCTCATTGCTCTGTATATAATAATTGTAATATAATGTAAAGTATAATATAGTTGTAGTCATTTGGGGCTATGTCTCCTTAATTCACAGTGGTTTCTTTTTCTCCCCAGACCAAGTCAGCCTCCATTGTGCTTGGAAAACCAGAAAGTCTGGCCTGTGTAACTCAAATCAGGGAACCTCCCATTCACTGGGCAAGGGACCAAGCTCGTCTGAGATGATTCCGTTCTATCTCTTAGGAAGTCTGGAATTAAGAGCATCTTCTAATACCACTTGTATTTATTCATAAGTATCACTGTGTCTCACATGAGTTAAACATTGTTCTAAATAATCTTTGATCTCAAAAAGTCTAGGTTCTAGTGGTAAAATGAGCAAAGAAAATAAGGTATTTGAGATTGGGGTATGTGATTATTTATGGACAGGAATTACCATATGAGGTGAAAAGAAATGAACACAAAAGACTCAGGAATAGAAAGATCACCCTGGAGAGATGACCTAGTGGTTAAGAGTGCCGACCGCTCTTACAGAGGACCCGGGTTTAATCCCCAGCACCCACATGGCGGCCGAGAACCGTCTGAAACTCCAATTCCAGGAGAACTCCAGTTCCAGGGGAATCTGACACCCCCTTCTGACCTCCGTGGCATTGCACGACACGGGTGCACAAACCTGCATGCAGACAGTACATTGATACACATACAGAAATAAATAAAATTAAAAAAAATTAAAAAAAAAGAAAGATCACCCTGGAGGAAGTGCAAAAGACTATGCACAGAAAAAAGGGAGGATTCTGCTCTGTGGGGTGCTCTACAGAGAAGAGGGAGGGCTGCTGGCCAGGAGGCTGAGGTGTTTTTTTGTTCCTGTACCAGTCCCTAAAGTAATCTTCCTAATCCTCGTCCTCCTCCTCTTCCTCCTCCTCCTCCTCCTCTTTCTCCTCTTCTTCCTCCTCTTCCTCTTCCTCTTCTTCTTCCTATTCCTTCTCCTCCTCCTCTTCCTCCTCCTCCTCCTCCTCCTCCTCCTCTTCCTCCTTCTTTCTCACCCCTCATCCCCATTCTTCTTTCTTCTTATTATTATTAGGAATCAATGGAATATTTTCAAATCAAATTTCCCCTATGTGCTTCTGAAGTGTGCTTCTGTGCTTCACATCAAGAAGAATTAAAACTACTTTTAATCCCTAGATTTCTAGGGCAACAGCTCACCAAGGAGATATTCAGTACTTTACTTAACCTAGTAAGCCTGTTTTTATCTGAAAAAGGAAAAAAATAGAGCAAATATCCAGATATGACTAAACCTTTAGGTATCAGCAAAAGAGGAGCTCATCCAGCTTCAAAAAGATCATGTCATTAGGAATAGAAACCCAAGGGAGGAAAGATGGTACTTTTTAGTTCTTAGTCTATTGGTGGGTCTCAGAATTCCACTTGAGGTTCTGCAGAAGATGGTAATTGTTTACATAGCTGGAATAAACTGTCAGCCCCATACTTCCAGCTTATATTCTGAGGAAAGCTCCAAGTTCTCTGCCCCCTAGTGATAATCACCTAGATGAAAGGCATATAAGTGGTTACAAATTATGAGATAACAATAAAACAATGACATCAAATAACAAATTGTCATACACAAGCTTGCAAAGACTTATCAGTAAGGAATATTAGGGTCTATCATCTATGTATTATGAACATTGGATTGGAGGAATCTGATGTGTTCTTCCTTCACAATCTCTTCCTAAGGATTCTCTTCCTTATATTTTGAGGGCTGAGATTTTTCTTTTCCTACCAGTTACTTAAGAATCACTTCCATGGGCTGGAGAGATAGCCTAGTGGTTAAGAGCACCGACCGCTCTTACAGAGGACCCGGGTTTGATCCCTAGCACCCACATGGTGGCCGAGAACCATCTGAAACTCCAATTCCAGGAGAACTCCAGTTCCAGGGGAATCTGACACCCTCTTCTGACCTCCGCGGCATTGCATGACACGGGTGCACACACTTGCATGTGGACAGTACATTCATACACATACAGAAATAATAAATTAAAATGAAAAAAACAAAACACTTCCAATTCAATCCAGCAATTCAAAAAGCTCTTGTGGAAGGGAACTGGGTGCTTTTCTTACTGTTGAATAATAAAATATTTGCAAATCATGTGAAAATTCTCAGGCAACCATAAATATCTCATAGTCTTCTTTTTCCAAGTATCAGGATACAGACAAAGAAGAAAAAGGAGTTTGAGGAGGTAAAAAAAAAGACAAAGTGGAATTTATGCTTCTCTGGGAAGATTGTAGTATTCATTTGATTCTCAGTTATATTTGAAGTCTTATGGTTGATCTGAACTATGAACTTGACCAGATCTAAAATCACCTGGAATCCTGGATCTGGACATGACTGTGGGGGGATCACCTCGATTAACTTCACTGAAGTAGGAAGACCTGGCCGCTCTGGGTGGCACCATTTTATGGTCCTGGATCCCAGACTGTATAAATAAAACCAAGAAAGTGAGCTGACTGCCAACATTCATTGCTCTCTGACTGACGATACAACATGACCAGCTGCCTCAAACCCCTGCCAGCTGGACATCCTGCCATGACACTGTGTGCCCAAATAAAACTTTTCTCCTTTAAGTTTCTTTTGTCAGGGCAGTGACAGGAAAAGTAAGACATTAGGCAAATTTCCTTCTTAGTATCTGTGAAAATTGTGGCTCAAGGAGGTTCAAAGACATCGTCAGCAAGGCCCATCATCGTGTGGGCCTCGAGGCAGGCTAAAAGTCAGAGGCTCCATCTTCTAGTATTCCTTTACAGCAAGTACTCAGTTGATTGTGAGTAGAACAAAGCTGTCTGCTTGTGCATTGTTGAGGACAAAGATGTGTTGTTCACGCACTGGCTATGAACGTTTTTGTTCTACAACTGCAAGGCCGAGTAGTTGTGACAGAAACAATATGGCCCATAAGCTTAAAATATTACCTGTCCCTTTACAGGAAAAGTTGGCCAACCACCACTACGGCATGGTGGTGAGCATTAAGCATAACATCCTGAACCTGACGCATGCTGCTTTCTAACCTTGATGCTTAAAATAAACTTTTCCCTGTAGTAATATTTTGCCTAAATATTTTCACCTTGAAGCAAATGTTCTCCCTTTTTTGATATCATAATAACTCACAGTAGAAATGGAGCGGAGGAGTACAGAGGAAGATAATTTCCCCTAGTAAGTCTCTTGCAATTCTTTCTAACACTACAGGGAACCATCTCCCTTTTAAGGGAATGGGAAGAAGCCTGGCAGTGTAGTGAGCGTCACCTCATCTATAAGCCTGTAAAGCACTACCCAGTAAAATCCAAGCACCCAAACAGATCAGTCAACAACAGACCATAAACATGAGTTGGCTTTCTGAAAACAGCCTCAGAATGTCGGGCCAGGCCCTCCTTGCTATCTGATAAGAGTGGCTTCACCTTAGGAATGAGACTTCCTGGCTGTGTGGCAGCAAAGGCTTAACCTCTCTGAGCTTGATGTCTATGTAAATCAAGTGAAGAGAAAAAAAACAAAGAGTACCCTCCTTATATAGTCATTTAAAGAATGTAATACTTAATATGTTAAAATATCTTAAAATGAATTAAAACATAGACTGGAATACAGGTGCCAGAGGAATTATTGCCATTTTTATTTGGATATCATCATTTTTAGTTGTAATTTTAGCTCTGCAAAACAGAAGGTAGACAGCCAATTCTCACTTTCCATTTCAGGATTGTTTTGGTTGAAATATGGACTTTTTTTCTTTAAGACAAGCATGCCCTGTGCTACAGAAGACTGTGAGCTTGTCTGAGTTCTATACACAAACGATAGACGGTGGTCCTTCAACACACTTGACTTTGGTTGCTGGGATCAGTCCTGTGTGCTCTGCCTGGTACGTCATAAAAAGAAGAGTGAACCATGTACCATTCAGTTGAAAACATCTAACAGAAAAAGAAAAGCCAGAACCCAGCAGACGAAGTCAATAGCAGGCAGAATGAATCAGTCTACAGCTTGGTAACTTTCCCCCAGATTTTGATGGACTGTAAATTAGTTCAAGAGGGATCCGACAAGGTTGTGGAGACTGCCCAGGTTATACACAGAGGTGGAAGGCAGAGGACATGGCCCTCCAGAGAGGAGTTTCTGAACTTCCTAAGTTCAGGGGAGGGGAGAGTTTAAGGAGCTTTGTGTGTAGTAGCATCACTTTGTGTTTTCTAAGGAAACAAGCTCTGAAGTGAAGATAATTGAAATCTTTTCCTTTAGAAAATAAGCTTATAGCACATCTCTTTCCCCCAAGTCTCAGGAAGCATCTCAGAAGAGCAGGCAGAAAGATGGTATGAGTCGGAGGATAGGGAGGGGTGCTAGGAAGCAATTTCCTCTAGACATGACGAGGGCCTTCACTCCCATGAAGTCCCAGCAGCTGTGGAGGTTGTATAATAGCAGGCCAGTGAACATTCTATGATGGACTGGGAAGGAACTCTCAAGGCCTCATCCATGACTGAGGAGCAATAGCTACTGATGGCTGAAGAAGGGAAGTTCTCCTCAGGCGTATGCTGGTAGGCTGACCATTCTCCAGCGCACAGCTCCACACATATGGGAAACACTATTACACTCAGTGAGTTATAAAAACAAAAAGACTAGGACATGAAGCTGGAGAGAGGAATGTGGGGAGCAAGGGTCAAGGAGGGGTAGGAGGCAGGGGAATGAGGGGGTGGCGGGATCCAAATGCATTGTATGCAGGTATGAGATTCTCAGAGAAAAAATAGAGGGCATTTGAGCCAAGAATTTGCTTTTATAGGCTTTTACAGACAGACATACATACACACATGCATATAATGAAGTATATGAAATTGGGTAGAGGGCATTAATTGGAGTGCAGATGGGAATGGATATAAATAGGATCAGAATATATTGTATGAATTTCACAAAATTTTCAATTTAAAAATCTTGTGTAAATGATAAAAATATTTAAAAATTAATATAAATCACAACATTCTGTAATTTATCTCACATGCCTATCTCCAAATGCACTGGAAATATTAACACCTCAGTATGCATCAAGTCAAACAGAATTGAATCAAAAAATTTTGAGCCTTAAACATTAACTATGTTTCAGATAAAGGAAATAGCCATAGGGCTGGAGAGATGGCCTAGTGGTTAAGAGCACCAACTGCTCTTGCAGAGAACCCAGGTTCGATCCCCAACACCCACATGGCGGCTGAGAACCGTCTTTAACTCCAGTTCTGGGGGAATCTGACACCCTCTTCTGACTTCCATGGCATTGCACAACATGGGTGCACAAACCTACATGCAGACAGTACATTCATACACATAAAAAATAAGTAAAATTTTAAAAAGGAAACAGCCATAAAATAGAAGCAGGGCTGTCTTCCAAGAGGCAGCTCTGTTAGTGAGTTTGCTGTGAACCATGTGTGCGTCCATGGAGAATTACGATGGACCAGCACTTTTAACCGTAAACCAAAAGGGACTGGGTTATATTTATGGTCTTTTTAACCAAATCAATAAAGCAAACCACACTGGTTCTGAGTGGAAGGCAAAGATTTGTGGTCTTCGGTGTCTAAGTTTTAGAGTAACAGGTGAGGTCCTTTATCGTAGGCAGGCCAGACATACTTGGTCAGCATCTACCAGGAATAAAAATACATCTTGACATCATGGGCTTAACCATATTGAGGACAGCTTTTACCATCAAGTATTACAATTTAATGTAATAAGAGATATCTGATTATAAATCTAGAAAAGCACTTCCTTTCAGATAGATAACAGGTCACATCTTGAGAATGTGAGCAACATATCTACCACTAATACCACAAAAGCCAGTTCTTCACTGGTGAACACAACAGACCACCTAGTAATGATCGCCGACTGCGATGGTTAACATTAACCGCCAGCTTGATAGCAGCTAGAATTGCCTGTGAGACAAACCTCTGTCATGCCTGTCAGAGATTTTTCTAGATTAGTTTTATTAAGGTGGAAAGAACCATTCTTAACAGTACCATTCCATGGACTGGGGCCCTGGGCTGAAGGAGAAGGAGACAGTATCCTGAGCAGCAGCATTCTGCTCTCTGCATTTCCTGACTGCGGACGCCATGGGACCAGCTGCTTCAGGCTTCTGTTGCTATGACTTACCCACCATGAGACTGTACCCTGAAACTGTGAGTCACAACAAAACCCCTTCCTTTCTTAAGTTTAGTTGTTAGGTATTTTGTTACAGCAATGAGACAAGTAACATACTAACCAATCACTAGTTCGTTCATAGCAAGTCATTGATGGAATAGAAATATCAGGGACCTGTGCATATCCAGATCTTTCTATCTATAACATGAGAAGATATAGTCATTTTGTTGTGGCTGGGTACCATATGATGGAGAAGCCCAAGTTATGAATAGCACCGTCACTGAATTACTGTTACAAGATCTTCTACTGCCGGTATTTTTCACTGACATCAAGGAAGACAAGACTGTGGGTTCCAGAAACTATAGCTCCTGATTAACAATGTTTCCCACATAGCTGCACTGAAGAATCTCTCAGATGCACAACAGGCTTTCAGTGAGCAGAAACCAAGCTTTCTTTTTGTTACCATTGAGTGGTTTTATCAGCATTGCAGCCTGACAGACATCCTTTGTAGAGCACTTGAAATAAACATATGGCTGGCCTTGAACCCCAGAGATACTAAATCAGCAGGTTAGAAGAAAAGACCTGAGGCACAGTTGTAGGTATGGGGTACCCAGTGGATCTCCACGTCACCAACAAAGGGGGAGCCATGGGCCAGAGAGTTTGGAAAACTATGTGTCCTAGGCCCGATGCTGTCTACTTTTATAAATAAAGTTTCATTGGCGCCCAGCCATGCTCATTCATCTATGCATTGTCCATGGCTGCTTTGTTCTCTGACAGAGCTGAAGAGCTGCAACAGAAACCATAAGACCTGTAAAATCTAAAATATTTATAGCCTAGCTCTTTCTAGATAAGATTTGCTGACCTCTGCATGAGAATTCTGTGGAAGTGCCCTGCTTCCTGGTACAATCTACTTAATAATGCAATTTGCTTGGAGTGCAGCAGTCAGAGCAAGCAGCCAGTCTACAAACTGGCCACTGTGGAAAAAAAGAAAAACACTACTGAAAATAAGACACTGCGTAGAAAACCTTACAAAGCATCTTTGACCTACTTCCCATTCCTCTTATCCTCAAGCTCCAGGCCCCGGGGGCTGCTTCTTTGTGCAATTGATACTTTGGTCTTGTCAGTGGGTCATAAGGCTGAAAAGGACCACAGATGCAGCTCCCTTCTCACAGAAGCAGACGCTTTCTCCTTATTCTCTGTGTGGGAAAATCTATTCCTTGACAGACCTGAAGGCCAGTCAGCAAAATGACAAATGCTTAATTTTAAAACACCGGATATGAGGTCTCCTCAAGTCAGTTCCTTATGCTTTGTGTGTGTATGTGTGTTTGGTGCACATGTATACATGTTCCTGTGTATACTCACGCATGTACTTATACATGTGGAGGCTAGATGTCTTCCTCAATTTTTCTCCAGCTTTTATGTTTTTTCATGTGTATTTGAGGCAGGGGGCTTTGTGTGTGAGTGTGTGTTTGCTTGTATGCATGTGCATATATACTCACATGTTTGTAGAGGTCCAGAGTTGACACTAGATGTCTTCTTGGAATGTTCTCACTTTATTTATTGAGGCAGCCTCTTTCACTGAACTCAGAGATTGCCAATCCCGCGACTATACCTAGCTGACTTGGCCCAGGCATTCCCTGTCTCTGCCTCCTGAGTGCTGGGATTACAGGTGGCTTGCCACATCTGCCCAGCTGTTCTATGACTGGTACAGATCTGAACTCCTGACTTCATGCTTGGATGGTAAGCACTTTACCCACTGAGCTATCTCCCTAGTCCCTAAACTAGCTTTGGATGATTAGACACATCTGAATATGTTTGTAACCTGGTATGCTTTTCCCATGTGTTAAAAGAGAGTTCATGGGACACCCAGTGTTTCTATTGAAAACTACATTATACAAATAAATAGTTCAAATCATCTTTTAAGATTGAATCTGATATTAGAAACTTTTAAATGAAAAACTGAAAGGGCACATATATGCGCAAAGACACACACACATGTTCCTTTAACACTTATGCCTGGGTCCTTTTGAGCATCATACTTTTCCTCATTTTTTAATAATCCTTATTATCTTAGACACCTTTGTGTACAAACTTATTTTAGGAGTACTGCTTGTCTTTTCCTTATGATACTGAGATTAGGAGTGTCACAGTAACTACATCTCATTCTCAAAACAAGAGTTGGAAAACCTCATCTATCAAATACCCAACAGTAAGAGTATCTCATACAGTTTCATGTCTCATGATATTTCAACTCTGCTGTTACAAAGGAAGGACAGAACTATGCGAAATATGCAAATGATTGGGTGTGGCTACATGTCAATGCAAACATATCACAAAACAGGTGAACCACTGGATTTTTCTAAGAGCTGTAATTTGCTGACCTAGGATATACAACACTCCTTGATACAAAGTAGGTATCTTATGGACATCTATCATGTAGATGAATAAATATGTCAACTGTGTGTGTTTAAATCATACTCATGACATACATGCTAGATGGTAGGCTCTTTTCCAAGTGTCAAAGAAAAAAATCAATATGACATAAGTATTTTAATAAGCTAAGAAAACCCAAAATGACACTAAGCACTTCACATACATTATCTAATTCAGTCTTATCCAGGATTTGAAGAACCTTAGTATTATTAATCCTGTTTTACAGTTGCACTAATCAAAGTTTCACATGGTAAAGGAGCTTTTGCAGAGTCATAATGCATCATGGGGTCCTAGTAATCCAGATGGGAAAATATGGTTAAAAGTGCATGCTCCAGGGGCCTGGGGAGCTCAGTTGTAGAATGGTTGTCCAGACTGTGAAAGGCCCTGGATTCACTCACCAGCACTAAAGACAACCCTGCTCTACACCATACTCATGTCTATTGTGGGGCCTTTGTTGAGTCCAAATTGCATAAGCGTCAAAATCAACCAATGCTACTATTGGGTGGCTGGTACATGCTTCTGTCCTGGCACTTCAACTTTTGCATGTGGACCCCTTAAGGTGTGAAAATTTGTATAAGGAAGGATACAGTATCTGTTGCTTTGAGCTCATATCCACTCAGAGGGCAAATGTCTGAATATCAAGTCCTTTCAACTTATCTAAAGAATGACATTTTCCTAGAGAGAACAGCTTGCTGCAACCCAGCTGAGAAACACTCCTGGAGACACCTGCTTTACCAGGGTCGGGGGGGAGATAAAGGAAATAATAATATTGCCAATTCTGGTGTGGCAGGAAGAGGCAACCTCAGAAAGCTGATGATGATGGGTAACGTGTGTCTTCCAAGTTCCTCGTATACCGCTAAAAAGGTGAAGCATGAATGATCTTATACCATGTCCTCTCCAAGTCAGCTTTCTAAGTGCTCCTCACTCACAAATGGATGATTTGCATATAAATCTGTTGTCTCTCCCCATATCCTTCTACTACATGTAGACTGTAAGCTCTTTGTCTAAACAAAAGAAAACTCAGTTTTAGATCTTACATTTCTTCACCGACCCCCCAATCCCTTTCTCAGTTGACTTACTCACAAGGGCAAGATAATATATATATATATTAATATATATTAATATATATATATATATATATATATGATGGTCCTTAAGATTCATTACTTTCCATTTCACAGGTGAACAAAGTTATTTCATGAAAAGTTCAGTCACTTGAAAAGATGTGCTGCCCTGGTTAGCTTTAACTGTCAACTTGGCACAGCCTAAGGTCCTGTGGGAGGAAAGCCTCAGTTGAAGAACTGGGTAGATCAGACTGACCTGTGAGTATCCCTATGGGGGATGTCTTCATTGTTAACTGATATAAAATGGCCCAACCCAGTGTGGTCTTCATCATCCCTAGGCAGATGGC
Organism: Rhizomys pruinosus; assembly: GCA_009823505.1. Taxonomy (NCBI): domain Eukaryota; kingdom Metazoa; phylum Chordata; class Mammalia; order Rodentia; family Spalacidae; genus Rhizomys; species Rhizomys pruinosus. Next base: position 3,380,304 of record VZQC01000127.1, on the reverse strand, counting down.
CTTAAACTACATAAGAAAGCCGGCTAAGTGTACACCAGCCTGAAAGCCTGCTAGCAAACAGCATCTGTCCATGGCTCCTGCTGTACTTCCTCTTCTGTGAAGTGAGTTCCTTGGTCAGAGCTAATGGTGTATGGAAAAGCAAACAGGTCTGCTTCCAGGCTCCTGCTCCGAGTTCCTGCCTTGACTTCCCTCAGTGGTGGATGGTAATATGGAGTTGTTAGCCAAATAAACCCCTTTCCCCCACTAAGTTGTTTTTGGTCAAAATGTTGTATCAGAGAAATAGAAAGAAAATACAAGAGTGTGCAATATCATTAGACAGCAGGAAAATCCAAGTAGAAGCCACAGGACATGTCAGAAGGCCTATGAGGATGAGTGCAAACCCCCACACAGGAAATGCTAGGAGTTACCAGAGATTGGCACAGCTAGAACTTTGTGTGCAAGTTCGTTTTACTTATCAACTTGACGAAACCTAGAAGCACCTGAGAAAGTGCTTAATGGGGGAATATGCTGACCAGGTTGGACCAGGTTGAGTATGTCTTGACCGTTCATCGGTGTAAAAAGACCCTGTCCACTGTGAGTGGCACCATGCCTCGACAGCAGTCATGAGCAGTGTAGAAGAAGACGAAGTTAGCTAAGAGCAAACAGGATGAGCTTACTATTTCTCTCATTTTGACTCTAGCTGTGATCTATTGGAAGTTCCTGCCTCGATTTCCCCAAAATGATGAATGGAAACCTGGAATTCTAAGAGAAATAAGCCCTTGATCCCCTAAGTTGTTTTTTGTCAGGAGTCACTTTGAAAAACAGTACTACAGACAGTACATTCATACACATACAGAAATAAATAAAATTAATAAAAAAGAATTAAAAAAAAACAAAACAGTACGTTTTCTTATCTTCAGCATAAACTTACCTCATGCTCCAGCAATTACACTCCTAAGTATGTACTCAAGAGAAGTGAAAACATTCATCCTTGCAAAAACCTAGAAAGTGGTATCCAGAGGAGTGTTATACACAACAGCAGACAGCTAGAGATAATTCAAGTCTCCGCGAGTTGCTAGAGAATAAGGAAGCTGAGGAACAGTCAAAAATAAGAAGAAAGGAATAGCCAACGCATGCGCCAACAAAGATGAACCTCAGATACATGCCTTTAAGTTAAAGTTAGCAGGGTCAGGTGAAAGAGCCGGGTGTGTACTATACACTGTGACCCCAGCACTCGGGAGGATCAGGAATTCAAAGTCAACCTTATCTATGTAGTGAGTTCCAGTCTAGCCTGGGTTACATGAAACTGTCTCAACACTTCCCTGACCAAAAGAAAAAAGCCCATTGTAGAAGATGAAATGTTCAGAAAAGGGAGGGTGGGAGGGAGGGAAGGAGGAAGGGAGGGAGAAAGAGAGAGAGAGAGAGAGAGTCTGCTTCACAACGGCTGTGGGTGAGTGACTGTAGTATGCACAGGGCTCTACTAGATGGTGGGGGCTGCATGATCCCAACACAGTATCGTGCTTATGCTCCCATATCTGAACGTTTACAGAAATTGAAATGGACTCGCTCCTTGATGGATGGATTTTACGATATAAACTTACTCTCAATAATCCATATATGGTAAAACTCTCCTATGAGAAATGCCTTCCCTCTGCCTGCCACTGAGACAGGTCTGGTTACAGAGGTCATGCTGTGCATACCTCTTAGTGCAAACTACATAGACAGAGAGCTGGCAGAGCAGACTCAGACTTGGTAAATCCAACATTCCATTTCCACACACTAGACTCCAGCACAGCCAAACAACAACTGTGAGATTTTCCTAAGTGAGGTTAGCTGAGAATCCTATCTCCTCCACTGTTTGGAGGTGTTGTTTAGAATGCTCTTGCATGAAAGTAACAATAATAGAAATGGGAACTTGCTTAAAGCCTGTGAAGCCAGAAAGTACAGAGTACCACCAGAACACAAGACCCAGGACTAAACACACTTCACTCCAATCTCACTTTATGTTTTTACTTTTCTATTTTTAGAGAATTTCATGTAATAGTATAATATTTACATTATTACTCCCCTCCAACTCTTCCCTCATCCCCCACCTCCACCTCGATTTTGTGACCTCTTCTTTAATTATTATTCTTTAAAAAATTATTCTTGCCAGGTATGGTGGCACACACCTTTAATCCCAGCACTAAGGAGACAGAGGCAGGTGCATCTCTGTGAATTCAAGGCTAGCCTGGTCTACATAGCGAGCTCCAGGCTAGCTGGAACTAAAGGGAAAACCTGTCTCAAAAAGACCAAAAATTTTTTCTTTTAATTCTATGTATATGAGTATATTGCATACATGTATGTAACTACATCTATGCCATGCAATGCCTGCAGAGGTCAGAAGAGGACATTGGATCCCCTGGAACTGAAATTATACATGGTTGTTATCTACTAAATGGGTACTGAGAAGTGAACCCACATCTTCTGCAAGAGCAGCCACTGCTCTTAACTGCTGAGCTATCTCTCTAGGCCCCCTGATTATTATTCTTACATATATATGCGTATATATATATATATATATACGCATATATATGTATATAACATACTGGGACCATGTAGTAGCACTCACAGGTACATGTATTTAGGACTGACCATTTGGGATTGGATAATCTATCAGGGAACTTGTCCCTGGAGAAATTCACTTCATTTTAATGAAGTAGTTTATGTAAATGCCCAATCCTCATCCATTTCAGGGATTACCCAAGGACAGGCTTAGGTATAGCTCCCAGAATAAAATATTGACAAGTGGGATAGGGTTGTTATGACTGGCTTAAACCAGTTAAATACTCAAAATACTTGTGACAAATTAGGGAATGTGATATGATTGCCACGTGACCTCGATGGAGAGGGCTGGGCCAGGATCATTGGTCACCCAGTCTAGCCCAGTCTAGCCAAAGCTGTGAACACACTACACACACACACACACACACACACACACACACACACACAGAGGTTGATCAGTTACGAAAGCAAAACCAACTTTGCCTTGGGAGAGAAAGTAAGTTCTATAAACACAGAGTCCCATGTGATTCACACAGTTCCCAGCTTCTATAAAACAAAGTTCAATAATCAGCTGCTGAAGGACAAGTCTCCACTAACCAGCTCACTCAGAACTCTCTTTTGGAAAACACCCAATGAAATGTGTCTTTCATTCTGCTTCTCAGAGTGACCCAAGGTGGGGCATGCTTGGTCCTTGTTCTCAGCTCTCTAAGAAGCTAGTGGGCATGCTAAGCTATTTAACTTGCATAATATAATAGGTATGACATGGCACTAAAGAATATTACTTTATTCAATTTTATGATGCTTCGTGCCGTAAGTGGAACTTAACTGTAGATGGGTGCATGGAATTCGTTTCTTTATAGATGATTAAAATAAAAAATGTCCTAAATTTGTTCCACCCTCCTGAAGGGATCTTCAGTCTTAAGTACCACCTCCTAATATCTTTACTGCGCTTTCCCTGGTGTTTCTGGAAATTGCATTCCAAAGTTTAAAAATAGTATGCGGTACTGTAATTGAAATGACAAATGCCGAGATACCAGGGAGATGGCAAGAAGTAAGGAGACGAAATGGCTTCTGGGAGAGAAAAAAGAATTACCAGTCAAATTGAACTCAGTTGCACACAAAACATTCAAAACCGGTCCACTCCCTGACGAGGCATTTGGCAAATTTACCTCGTTGTTTCTGAATTCTGTTTTATAGCTATATAGTGAATGAGATTTGGAGGGACACAGAGTTTTGACAGTGGCACCATGCCTTGGCTATTCAATCCTGTATCATATTCATTCTTGTGTGAAGTTTGGGTAGGACTGTATTTCTTTAATCTATGGTGTAATTTGAAATGTAACTGGTGAGAGTAAAGAAGTGATTATTTTTCTTTTACTTAATAATACTTAGGCAAATTTTCTTATAATTAATTTAATGCAATACCTTAACAGTAATAATAATAAAATATATGCTATTTATCATTGTTGTGTATTACTAACACATATACTTTTCTACTTGTGGGTTATTAAAATGCTATTTCTGCAGCAAAGGACATAGTTCCATAGCATGCAGGGCAAAATGGGTTCTGTTTCTAGTAGCATACACAGACACAAATTCACACACAGATACAGATGCACATACATACAGATACAAACACACAGACACATCATTTCTTCTACCTGGGAGAAATTGATGCATGGCAGATTTATTTATTTGCTTTGTAATTCTTCATATGGAATGCCCATGGAGACCTCAACCTACATTTTTGAGATTAACTCTCTAGAATAGCTTCAGTTTCTAGTGGTATAAGCCAATGGCAGGCCATTTTTTAAGTAGAAGAAAATCATTAATATCTCATCCTACATCCTAAACCTTCTCTCCAGAAGGTCCCATGCAGGTTGTTTAGCTCTGCACTGGAAAGTCAACCTTTGCTTTGAAATGAAGACTCTGTGCTTCTTCAACACCAGGAAGGTGAGCTCCCAGCTGTGGATGAACATCCTTGTCTGTCTTCTAGCCCTGTACCAGCGCTGTTGGTAGAACTAGGCATGATGTGTGTTCACAGAAACACAGTTTCTTTTCTCTCCAACCCTCCTCCCTTTTGCAATGTGAGAGAAACAACAGGCCTGCTAATTACATTTAATGGAACTTGGCACAATTTCTCAGGAGGAGGTAGTCATTTGCAGAAGGCAACACTTCAGATTTGCTGATAAAAGGCTGGGGATCAAAGGGTGGTGGTGAGAGACAGAGAAATATGTATTTTTTATCCACCACAGTCATGGTGAGAATGACATCTTCCACTCTATAAACACACCAGTGGGAAGACTTCCTTTTATTTTATTCTTTATTAGGAAAATGAAGAGGGCACAGGGGAGCGGAGAGAGAAGCTGCTGGCTGGCCACGGCACATGAGGACAGGAGATTTTTCTTGATGGAACCTGACAAGCTTATGGCGGTAAATGAACTGTGAGATGCGTGGAATTTAGGTAAAATCATGTAAATATGGACTCATGGGTTTGAACACCACATATTTCAATTCTATGATGCAAATTTCTAGGAATGAAAGTTAAATAATAACATCTGATTTGCATGTTTCTTTTTGTGGGTGAAAACAGTACAGTACACAAGAACTTTCCTGATTTGTACAAGGTCATATGCATCCTGAGAAAATTGGAAAAAGAAACTGCACACCTTGCCTGAGGAAGCTAAATTCGATCTAGCACACTGTATAGCCTACCAGCAGGAACCGGAGCCTTCGGGTACAGCTTCCTTGGGGAAGTGGCTCTCCGTGCTGCCTATTTTCACTTAAGTGGCTTTCATAACTGGAGATGTGCCTCGGTTACCAGCCAGCTCCAAGCTATCATGTTAAGCACAGTTTAACAGATAAAGAGAGACATTGCTAAGCCAACATTCAAAGGACCCAGGAATCTTGGCAAAGTATGAAGACAGACTGATAATGAGTTATTAGAGTTCTCAAGCTCTGCTGCTCAGATGAGTGGAGCCGCTTGCTTACCACATAACGAAACTCATTTGCAGTGACCCTTCTCTTATGGCAAAGTAAATGGAAATGGCTACTTTCATGTTATTGATAAAGACACCAGAGTTCAGACCATAAAGAGAGAAAATTATGTTCTGATCACAGAGGCAGCCTCTTGCCCATGGGTCTATCTTCTGGGATGAGCTCTGTGGCACATGAAGAATCCACTGTGAAAGAAATTTCGTTTTATAATCCTACAATCTAGTTGTGGAGATAAGGCATACACCCACAGTCATCGGAGACCACACACTACAGTGAGAAAGGGATATTAATGTTGGCAGTAATTTCTTAAGAAGATGGTTTATATAAACGGCTTAGCTGAGCATTTTCTCACTGGGTGCTGAGAGTCAACTGGAATGTCTAGTGATATTACCACATACTATGCTCAATATATGGTTGAGGAACTTGGGGTTTCTGGGTATTTAACCTGCCTTCTGGGGGGACAGACCTGGGACTAAATCACAGATGTGTCTGTCTTGTATAGTTCTGCATCCAATGTGGATGGGTCATGGTACGGAGATTCTATTGAGGCTTTGAGAGTCTGCAAAATGCAGCAGGGTGCCCGAGACAAGGGCTGGGGTTAACTGGCCCTGAGAAAGGGAGGTGGTTTAGACACATAGGAATAACGAAGGCATTCTCTGTGCAAGGCAGGAGTAAGCAAGAAACAGAAGGAAGAAGGAATTTATTATGACCACTGCAAGAAGCTTGTCTTAAGAGCAGACGACAAAATGGGGAGTATTTAGAGATCACTCTCAACAGGGATCTATTGGGTGGCAATGGAGAATGTGGGATCCAACCACCTGATAGAGATATGAGTCAAATCTCTATCACAACCTCTAAGATTCCACCATTAAGTCACTTATTCATTCAACATATGTGGGGCCAGGCACTTTTCTCGAAGTACCCAGGACATGGAGGAGAACGAAATAAATCTTAGTTCCACTTCACAGAGTTACAGTCTCACAGTAGACATCAGTTTAGTATGAAAGACAAACACATTGTTCTGGTGAGTTCTTGCCAGACAGAAAGCACTCAATAAATAGTGAAGAGGAATGGGACAAGAAATCATAGTACTATTACTACTATCATTATTATTTATTTTATAATTATGTTACACTTTCTAGACCAGGAATTCAGAGAATTTGAAGTTAGCACTCTAAAAAACATAAAATACTATTAATTACCCACTGTGCGTATGTCAAAATACTAAATATGTCAACTACATATTTTTTTGAGTGTTAAACCAAATTTATTTTTTTAATTAATTTATTTTTTTGTCTTTTTAAAAAATTTATTTATTTTTTATTGATGCTTTGTGTATTTCATACATCATTTTCCAATTCAGTTCAGGAGAACAACAACAGAAAGGAAGTCAACTACATATTTTTATAAGCTGAAAGTATCATTCACCTGAGAGATGGAGGTAATATGAATGGACATTCAATATTGGCCAGAGGGATAAATCACTGATACTGGGTTGACTGCAAAGCCTGTACAGAAGTTTACTTCTGTCCTTTACTCTGGGCATCTATCTATCAGTTCATTTGTAACTGCGGCTGTAAATGCATGTACCTTGCAAGAATATTAGGAAGATGGAGGTGCCCATGCATATCTGTACGTCACAACTGGGAGATTTTATCTATTAAGGGTCTTTGGGTACATGTAGAAATATCTTTAAGTTGCTTCTTGGAACCAAAGAGCAGGTGCCACTGAACTCAGTGGGTAAAGATCTGTATGAGGCTCTAGTAAACATCCTACACATATATTAGATAGCTTTTCCTCCCCTAAAAGGAATTATCTGAACCAAGATACAAGTAGTATGAAGTTTGGAAACTCTGATAAATTCAAAGCCCTTAGTGTAACTTATAACATCTCACTGGAACTCAAATGTTATTCATGTGTCTAATAATAATAATAGTAATAATAAAACAATTATTCTATTTCATTCTCATCAGCAAACCCTACCACAGTCTCTCCATATAAAGATGAGGAAATGATAGGCACAGATGTTGGCAGAATCTGAAACAATTATTGGCCCTGTTTCTTATTAGGTGAGAATTACACATTTTTCTCTCCTGAAGCATTGGATAGCGTGGCTGCTTCTTCTACCTCCAAACTTCTCTGTCACTCTGACAAAACTCTATCTAAATCTAGTTATGTTTCCATGCCATGGCTTATTTCTTTTAATTGGAGTTTTAGAATTAGTCCCCATGGAGTTTTCCCCTCAGGCAGGGCATCACAAAACCTTTAAAAAAATATATTAAGTTAAAAGATGGAGTGAACAACTAAAATAGAGCCACACGCCTCCCATTTGAAAGTATATTTGTTCATGTCAGGAGAATGAAGGCTGCATGAATTATTCACGAGAGTAACAGTTTATTGGCAAAATTGTTGTCTTTGGATAGTATGCATTATGCAGTGAATAAATAGTGTGGGGTGGATATTTTTAGGGTATGGAGAGCAAATCTGGGAAGAAAATTTGTAGCAGGAAGGAGGGGGAAGGTTATGGGTAGAAGTGGCTTAGACCTTCTAGTGAAATACGCAAAGGACTTAAGAATTGGCTCCATCAAGGCATAAAATGGAAGCTTAAGTAAAACCCTAATGGCTTAGCTTCTCTCTCTCTCTCCCTCTCTCTCTCTCTCTCTTTCTCTCTCTCTCTCTCTCTCTCTCTCTCTTCCTATTCATTTCATAGAAGCATTTTATTTTTACCACTGTGAGCAGAATAAAGTGTGTAACCGGGTCTCTTTTAGGCATTTGTCTAGCTCCCTGGCTAGATGCATGATCCAGATGGATGTGGGTGACAGGAGTATCTAACCCCTGAGGACTGGTGTCCACTCAGTCCCAACTTCCGCCTGGCTTTGTCTCCTAGTGCACTTCAGACACAACTTGTCTTCCTTCAGGCTCCCACTGCAAATTAGACTGCGGCCTGCTTCCTGCCCAGAGTGAGGGACTTTGCTCATACTTTCTGTGCTCATTTGTCTCCAGAGTGTTTTTAAAGAACCACGTGTGGCAAGCTTGGGACCCAGGGGTCATCAGAAGTAGAGGGGAGCCCCTAAGAGCAGAGGCTAGGCAGAAACCCTTAGGTCATCAAGGGTGTGTCTTTGAAGAGATGTTGGGACCCGAACTCTTCCTTTCACCCTCTGTCTTCTGGCTCTGCTCTACCATGTGCTCCTACCATGATGTGTGTCCACAGACTCACAGTAACAGGACTGATCAGCCATGGATGAAGCCTCTGGAATGGAGGAGGTGGAGAGGAATGGAAGGGGTGGAGGGGATGGAAAAGGGTGAGGGCTTGGGGGAGTTTGGAGCACATGGAGGGGCTCACCTATGAGAATGTGAATACAAAGCTGTCATTCATGGAGAAGTTATTACTCATGATGAAATATTAAGGCTGACTGATGCAACCGACAGCAGTCCTGGCTGCTTCATCATGCTCCTTGAAGGCTCTAATGCCTCGGACTACACCAGGCCATGTCATGCTTTTCCCTTAAAGAAGAAATAATATGTTTATGAAAAATTGAAAACTAGGAGAAGAAGATGTGGTGGCACATGCCTGTCATCTTGGTGTTCAGGAAGGCTGAGGCAGGAAGACTGTCTCAAGTTCCAGGTGAGCCTGAGGTACATGCTGAATCCTCTGCCAGCATGGAGTTCATAGTGAGACTATCTTACAAAAGCAAAAAAAAAAAAAACAAACAAAAAGTAAAGGAAAGGAAAGGAAAGGTAAGAGAAGGGAAAGGAAGGAAAATAATCCCTGCTCCAAATGAGTGTGGAAGACCATCTCCCTGGAAGGGTAACAACATGTGTCCTATGAGAACCAGAGAGTAGTGTTCAGGATTCACCAGCCAGATGGTGGCTCTTACACAGACTCTCTCCGCCCTGAGAGCACAAGGGCCGCCTCAGTCAATATATACCACGAGCAATCAGGGCTTTGTTTTGTAAAATATAATCTACATAAACAGGTGCTGATCTGAATTTAGCCCTCAGACCATAGTTTTGAAGACCCCATTATTAATTAAATTCCTTAGCTACCATAACAAATTAGCTGCTACAGCTGGTTTCGAACCACAGCAATAGATTCTCTTGCAGTGCTAGAGACCAGACGTCTGGCATCAAGTTACTGGGGAGTCACACTTCCTCCATCTAGCTGGCCTTGCTCCACCCAGCTTCTAAGTTCCAGCTTTCCCATGGTTCCCCCAGCAGCAAACCACTCTATATTCTGCTCACCCTGCAGCCCTCTCCCTGGTATCTATGTCTAGATTGCCCTCTACTTCTCTTACAGAGATACAGCCATTGCATTTAGCATACACTATGATTCCTAGATGATTTCACCTCGAGAGCCTTATCAAATTGCTTCTGAAGACTCTCTATTTCTAAATCAGGTCCTGTTCTGTGACTTCAGTGAGGTGTGAGCTTAAAGAGGATGCTCTTCAATTTACAACACCTCAACTAAAAGAACTGCATGCTGGGAGCTGGAATGTGTGCCGGTAAGCTCAGTACTGGGGAAGCAGAGATAGGTTGAGCCCTGAGGCTTGCACACCATCCAGTCTAGCCAAATTAGTGAGCTCTGGGTTCATTGAGAAACACTGTTTCAAAATAAGCTAGAGAGTGATAGAGGAAGACACCCAATATCCATTGACCTCTGGTCTCCACATGTATGTGCACACACACACACACACACACAAAATCAAATTTTTAAAAGTGTGGAAGTTGGTCAACAGAAGGCAGAAGGAAACACGGAACAGTGTGTAGTAGTCACACAGTACCCCCAAAAGCTGTCTTTTCTTTGCTAGAAAGGCAGACTGGTGAACCAATACCAGAGAACCACTGGAGACACAAATGCCACAATTTGAGACTCTCCTCCTAACGCTGACAGAAGGGAGACTCCAAAGAGAATCCACACATGCAGGTCCTAGATCATCAGTGAGCAGACCCACCTCATGGGGCAAGCTATCATGATTGAGCAGTGTTCTTGGACTGCCTGTCCTGAGGCCTTCCAGAGCTGCTCCTTGAATGCTTCTGACACTGTAGGGGGTATCTGCCTAACATGCTAAGGAGTCTCTCTAGTAGCCCAGCTTGGACCAAGGGGATAATGTAGATCCAGTCCTGCACATGACTCTTAAGCCGGGCATGGTGGCACACGTCTTTAATCCTAGCACTCAGGAGGCAGAGGCAGGCGGATCTTTGTGAGTTCAAGGCCAGCCTGGTCTACAGAGTGAGTTCAGGACAGCTGGGGCTACAGGGAGACCCTGTCTCGAAAAGACAAAAAAAAAAAAAAGATGCTGATGCTTAAAGGAATGTGGGGCCATAACAATGGCATTAGGGCAATGAAAACAACAGCCTAGTCCTTGTCAAATACTCTTCAGTACCTCGTGGCCATGCCAACCCCAGGGCTCCTCCACAATCATCTTTCTTTACAGTCTCCAAGCTCTGATCATCTTGCATATACATTCTCTTCCATCCATAACCCTCTGCCCTCTGAATCAATCTTTTCAAGGCCTTTTCTCTGTTTTATGTTATTTTTTCTTTCTAACCCATGTCCTTAGAACTTGATCTTTAACCTTGAAAGCTATTCGCTGATAGGAATGTTTTCCTTGAGTAAAGATTATTTGTTCCCTCTGAGGGAAACCTGGCGTGTGTGTGTGTGTGTGTGTGTGTGTGTGTGTGTGTATGTGTGTGTGTACATGAGAAATGGTAAGTTATTTTTTTGCTTTTCTTTTTTTTAATTTTTATGTGTTGAAATGATAAGTTATTAAAAGTAGTAATCTTACAGCAGAGGATTTAGAAGGGGACCTCCACATACATCCTGTGTTCTTATTCTTTTGTGGTTTGGATTTTTGCAATAGGCACAAATTCTTTGTCATGGGAAAAAAAATCAAACTTGGAATAGATGTTTACAAAGTGTTTTTCCATTTACAGACTGGTATCATGAACAAATATATTGAAATTCTAAATTAGGAAGGAGGGAAAGACATGGAGACCATGGGGGGGGTAATAAACAGGAATAGAGGATCTAATGGACGCGTCCGATGGTGGATGAGGCTGCTCAGTCACCTGCAAAGCCAAAGTACCACCAGACCAGCCTCTTCATACATAGTCATAAGATTCCCTCATCTGTGTGCCATTTTCCAAAGCCGAATCTCTAGACATGTCTCTTTGCTCTAAACTGATAAGGTTACTAATCATCAGGGGACAAGGGCTCTCCACAGTGACATTTATACAATCCCCTGCCCCTTCATCCAAATCAAACAAGGTAATACTCAAAAGAAATTGGCCAGTGCACTCCCAAAGCTTCAACACAAAGTAAGTCAAAACCTTTCCAAAGCTCATCTGGCTGGTATTAACACAAGCAAAGTAAGATTTAAGAGCCCTGAGTTGCAGATGCAGATGCTAGCTTAGGGGTTACGTATGTTTGCACCACTGTACTTGACATGGTCTCTGGCCTGCCTTTTCAGAGCTAATATCAGAAGTCTACACTCTCAGGCAATAGAATGGAATGAGGAAATGCTAGGTGACCTGTCTAGGATCTTCATGCCACAATGGAAAGAAACCCAGCTGCTTCTACCCTGTGTGCCTTCTGATGAGGATCAGAGCCCCCTATGGCATTTCCACAACTTTTATATCTGGGATTCTTTAACAGACCATGTGAAGAAAGGAAGGAGGAAGGGGAACAAGGTGAGAATACAGAGAAGGAGGAAGAGGAGAAGGAGGAGGAAGAGGAGGAAGTGATAGAAGAAAAGGAGGAGGAAGATTAAATGATGAGTGTTGCTTGTGAGACACTTGACTTTATTCACTTAAGAATTATAATCTCTAGGGCTACAGAGCTGGTTCAGTGGTTAAGAGCATGTGTTACTCTTGCAAAGGACCTAAGGTTAGTTCCCAGCACCCACATTGTGGCAAACAACCATCAATAACTCTGGTTCCAGGGGATCCAATGCCCTCTTCTGGCTTCCATGGGCATTGCATGACACAGGGTCACTTACATACATGCAGGCAAAATATTCACATAATTAAATAAACAATTAATTAATTAAAAAAGAATTCTAATCTCTGAATTCCTGTGCAGGTTTTGTTGTCACAATGGAATATAATGATATTTTTTCAAGAATATTTATGGAACTAAGGTGACATTATAATAAACATATGTTCCTTTTACCATCTGTTTCTCTTTCATGTGTGCTTTCTTTCTCTTTCCCTCAATTGAATGATGTATGAATGAATGGACAAGTGGATGGATGGGTAAATGGGTGGATGGATGGGCAGAGAGGTAGATGGATAGATAGATGGATAAATAAATAAGTGAGTAGATGGGGAGATAGACAGATAGATAGGTAGATGGATGGTGGTTGGATGGATGGATGGATGGATGGGTAAATGGGTGGATGGATGCATAGAGGGTGGAGTGATAGTTGGATGGGCAGAGAGGCAGATGGATAGATAGATGGATAAATAGATAAGTGAGTAGATGGGGAGATAGACAGATAGGTAGATGGATGGATAAATGGATGGATGGTGGATGGATGGATGGTGGATGGATGGGTAAATGGGTGGATAGATGCATACATAGATGGGTGGAGTGGTAGTTGGATGGGCAGAGAGGCAGATGGATAGACAGACAGACAGATGGATAAATAGATTAGTGAGTAGATGGGGAGATAGAAAGATAGATAGGTGGATGGATGGGTGGATGGTGGATGTATGGATGGTGGATGGATGGGTAAATGGGTGAATGGTATGTGGATAAATGATAGTCAAACTGTTACATAAGCAAATATCTAGATAAAAGATAACATTTTACTTTGTTAGTTTAGAAACTAGACATCATCCATGACCAGCAAATTTCTGTTAGAGAGAAAAGTGCCAGCTTTGCTGGCAGGTCTTGCTGGGCTTGGAGGATTTCCTCTGGCAAGATAGCTGCTCCCTTGTGAGGAGATGGCCACAGCCTGAGAGAAGGAAACAGACTCTTGTCCCAGTAAATGTCATCACCATTGAGGGAACCTCTCTGGCTGGCTATGTTCTGGAAACATGTTTCTCGTGGTTCACTACTTAGAAAATGCAAATTCGGCAGCCCTCAACCCAGTGAGCCTAGTTCCTGGGGAGATGAGGATTGCCTTTCTGTTTGGGTCACTCAAACACAGATCAACTAAACATGTTCTATCCTACCAGTTTAGAGCTAGAAACTTCCAAACATCCAATGTTCGAATTGTCATAATCTTTGAATAGTTAATTATATTCTTACAAGTAGCCAGAAAGAGATGTCTAGGAACTCCTGATTCAAATTCTAGGAATTTCCTGATTCAAATCAGAAATGGGAAAGTTCCTTGAAAAAAAGCCCCTCATTTCTACATGTGTAAATGTTCTCATTTTCAGTACCTTTGCAGAAAAGTCTCTAGAATTATGTGGTCTGGGTTCAAAGACTGGGTCTAATTCTTACTAATGAAAAAGCCTTCTTAAGCAACTTCTTTATCACACATTCAAATGTCTGGGAATAAATAGTCTATAACTCACACAGCTCAAAGGGTAGAGTGCTTTATTTAGCATGCACAATGGTGGAGACAGAAGGATCAGAAATTTGAGGGCAGCCTGTGTTTCAATAGCATCACCATCATCACCATCATCACCATCATCACCATCATCACCATCCCCAACTCCAGAGGTGCCAAAGATGGTAGATATTTAAGGATGAAGGGCTCATCCAGTCCCTTGCATTGGGCAGTAACCATGTCTATGAACATCTGTGAGGCTGTGGTATCTTTAGAGATACATAATGATTATTTTTATCTACTCTACAGTAGCACAAAAAGTATCAAGATGTATATCCACTTAAAATAGTTATATAAGTCACATGTGAGAGAATACGGCAGTATAATTATCTCTAGTTCCTGATGAGCTCTGGATAAATAGGAAAGAAAAGCCATAGAACAGATAATAGAAGTCCCTAATCATAGCTCTGAAAGTACCCCCTCAAGTCCCCAGAAGAGTCTATCTACAGGAGGGGGCAGAGGAATAATTATGTTCCAAGCTGCATGAATAACAGAAGACCGAGTACACATTGCACTTCCTTACTTGTCAAATTGCCTTCTGTATTCCTTATAGTAGGCACTTGAAAGTTTGGAAACTAGGTGAGTACCTGAAGTGGCAAAGAGGTATGAATTGAGTGAAGGATAAACAGTGGATTCAGAAATGAAAGTTGACCACTAAGGTGAAGCCTATATACCACAGGCAAACTGTTTCCCAGGTCCATGACCACACAGCCATCCTGGCACTTAACCCTCTATCCAGTCATGCAGCAGGTAGGTATTTCCAATCACCCATACATGGAAAGAGGCAGAAAAACATTTTAGCATCTGACAGTTTAGCATTGATGGTCTACAATTAAGGTCTGCAAACACAATGGAGGTAGATACTTGGTAACCAGAACAAACAGGACCCCCCCGATCAGTAGCAGAAAGAAGGGAAACGAGCTGCCTTCTTTTTATAAGCATCAAATGTTTGTGCCTGACAAGGATGTTGTGGAAGAAGAAGACTTGGGAAATGACTGCATTGTGTGAACAAAATTGACATGAAGTTCAAGGTCACATGAAGTTTGCAAACCTGGAAGCATTCAAGTTTCTCAGACAGAAATAGAAACAACAAAAAAGATGTCATTTTAGTTGTAAGGAGAAATTAGTTCTATTATCATTACAAATATCCTAAATATTCACAACAGACACATGGCCACCAGTGCACAGATAATGCTGAGATATGTCAAGGAGAACACGAAACAATTAATTAGTTTGACAACTCCCCTAAGGAAGTAATTCCAACACAGTGAAAAATGAAAATATAAGAAAATGTAATCATGAGGTTCTTATATTAGCAATAATTGCTGTATATGATCAAAGACAAGGCAGAGGTGATCTTTGTGTTCCCAGCATATGAACCACCACATTTTCTTGGTGCACTGTCATGTACATGCTAAGAAAGTCCAGGCATTTGATGAGAGAAACAGAAGGCAGGGACTTCATGGGTTTCTCAGGGGTGGCCATAGTCTTGGCTGCTCTGGGCAAAGTTGCCTTCTGGGAATGGTGTTTTCTCCAGCAATGGAGAAAAAGCTACAGCCACAGGAGAGATCTGTGACCATAACAGAGTTCAGAAAACACTGAGCATGTGGCTGGAGGTTTGTGGTCAAGTTCCCACAGTTGTACTGCATGAACTGAACCAGGACTTTCAACTTACACAGCTCCATTTGGTTTCAGTGATGCTCCGAATCCTGGAATGGAGATAGATGCACATTCTTCTTCTTTGCTGTTTCCTTTCAACTATCAGCAACTAAATCCAAGCTAAGATAACTAGTGTGCATGACATTCCTGTCTCTATCTGTAGAAAGAAATCCCTTGGTGACAGGAGCATCTCTTGTCTGGCTTCAGGGTCTTGAGCAAAGCAGTTGCTGCCTCCTTACAGTAAGGGGACTGCAAGTCTGCGGGTCAGGCCGAAGGCAGCCCGAAGGCCAGATGCAGGAAGGATTTTTTTTTCCTCTGAAACCTCAGGCTTTTTCTCTTGAGGCCTTCAGTTGATGGAAATGAGCCCACCCACAATAAGGCAGTTAATCTGATTTCCTCAGAATCTACCAATTTCAATGCTAGCCCACAACTCAAAAATGCTTTTAGAGCAACATCTAGATTAGTATCTGATCACATATTTGGAAACTGTGAGCTAAAGTAGGGAGTCACATAAAATTAGCCACATGTGGATCGTATGGTCCCCTTATTTTACTTGTCTACACTCTTTTCTTCCTTCCATCTTCCTTTCTTTATAGAAAATAAAATGTTTTTTTTTTTTGAGCAGGGTCCCTTGTAGCCCAGACTGGCCTTGGCCTTACTGTGTGGCTCAGGGTGGTCTTTATCTCCTGCTCTTCCACCTCAAGTGCTGGGATTACAGGCATGCACCACCCCATCTGGCCCTATCCCTTTCTTCTTTGATTTACCCTATGATTTTACCACCTATGGATGCAGCTATAAAAATTAGGTTCACTTTTCCTGATTTTGAAGTTTGCATAGGTTTGTTCAGAGGGAAAAGAAGGAAGAGGAGGAAAGGATGGGTGGGGAAAAGAAAAGAGGAAGGAAGGGAGGGAGGAAAGGGGAAGGAAGGAAGGAAGGGAGGGAGGGAGGGAGGAAAGGGGAAGGAAGGAAGGAAAGAAGGAAGGGAGGGAGGGAGGGAGGGAGGAAAAGGAGGACAAAGAAGAAGAGGTGGAGGGGTGGAGGGGGCAATAAAGAAGAGACAGGAAGAGTGTAAGGAGAGAACTCTTAGGTAGCAAAGTTCTGTGTGGAGACTGTCATGATGCACATGTGAGAAATATATATGGAATCATGACAGGCATATACAGACTTGCATATATCACATATATGACACACAGCCTATATGTGCACCCCCATGAAGACACACCCTCTAAATACACAGACACACCACATAAACACATAGGCATCCAAGTATGAATATATTTGATAATATTAGCAGTTTTACTAAGGACATTGTGCCAATATCAGAAAAAAAGATCACTAATTCTCAGGGTGTTAGTCAGATCAATCACTGGTTCAGATATGATACTAGGAATTTTCAGGAAGTCATCACTGTGGAAAAGGGAGAAAAACTCCACAGCATCTCTCCCTATGTTTCACAGCTTTACATGAATCTACATCTTTATAATTAACAGCAAAATTAAGTTTAGTTTTGAAAAATAACTCTTTAAAAGTCTCTAGTAAATCAGAATAAACATACAAGATTAACTATATCTGTTACTTAAAAATTATATTTTCTACACTAATTTTTCTCTGATTTTCATGTTTTATTTTCAGATTATTCTAGCTTATACTGTGTTTGAAGACAACACTGGTAAAAAAAAAAAACTGAAATAAAGATGTGCTTGTTTATTTAAAATTTTTTAAGAATATATTTCCTTGATAAAGTATACCACCAAGTGTTTATTTATACTTCACTTTAAAATCAAAGAATATATGTATTGAACTTAATAGGTAGCTTCAATTTATAAAAAAATACTTTATTTTTATCTTATGCGTATGAGTGTATATAAGTGCACTTATGCCATGCAATGCCCATGGAGATCAGAAGAGGGCATCAGATCCCCTAGAACTGAAGTTATGGATAGTTGTTAGCCACCATGTGGGTGCTGGGAATTGAACCTGCATCCTTTGCAAGAGCAGCCTGTACTTTAGCCACAAGCCATCCTCTCCAGTCCCCCTAGTCTCAATTTTTATGTGAAGATTTTTCTCAGTTTGCTGTTCAACCTAGAAATGCAGAGACCAACCCACAATGCTGGGAGTGGAACCCCGTGTAGAGTGGTTTTACCTTGTGGCTACTGCTCTCCCCACCATCGAAATCTGTCTCAGGGTTTAGAGAGGGCTCAGCTGGTAAGGTGCTCATTGTATTAGCATAAGGATCTGTGCTTAATCCCTAGAACTCAGTTTAAAAAAAGCTCACATGGTAGGATGTACAACCACTATGGAAAACAGTGTGGAGAACCCTTAAAAGATTCAAAATGAGCTTACCACCTAACACAGTCATACCACTCCTGGGTATATACCCACAAAACTCATCCTACTGCAAAGATACATGCACATCTATGTTTATTGCAGCTTTCTTCACAATAGTGAAGAGCTGGAACCAACCCAAATGCCCCTCAACCAATGAATGGATAGAGAAAATGTGGTACATCTACACAATGGAGTTCTATGCAAAAGTAAAGAAAGATGACAACATGAGCTTTGCAGGTAATGGATGGAACTAGAAGACATTATTCTAAGTGAAGTAACACAGTCCCAGAAAAACAAACAACAAATGGTGTCCTTCATTTGTGGATGCTAGTACCAAGTACCTAGTAGCAAGGCAAAATGAGCAATGTGCATATATATATATATGCATATATATATATATATGTATATATATACATATATACATATATATTCTTTTACCTGAAAGCAACTGTACCATTATAATGTGATCTAGAATTAACCTACCACTTATTTTCAGACTTTGTAATTGTGGTACATGGGGGGGAAGGTATGTATGCATACTTTAGAGTAATATAAAATTAAAGGGGAAAAATGTAAATTCCTAAACATGTTTTAGAATTAATATACGGTTTACTGTAAGACATCATAATTTTGGTATACATTTGAAAAGCATATATGCGGGGCTGGAGAGATGGCCTAGCAGTTAAGAGCGCCGACCGCTCTTACAGAGGACCCGGGTTCGATCCCCAGCACCCACATGGCGGCCGAAAAACCGTCTGAAACTCCAATTCCAGAAACTCCCAGTTCCAGGGAATCCGACACCCTCTTCTGACCCTCCGCATTGCATGACACAATTGCACAAACCTACATACAAAAAAAAAAAAAAAAAAAAAAAAAAATAATAATAATATTAAAAAAAATAATGTGGATTTTGCTTTGGTGTCTCTATCTCTCTTTTTATTTCCTAGCACTTGGGAGCAGAGCACGCGGATCTCTGTGAGTTCGAGGGCCAGCCTGTCTACAGAGTGAGTTCCAGGACAGCCAGAGCAACAGGAAAACCCTTTCTTCAAAATAGGACCATTATATTATATATATATTATAGCAAAAGCCATATATGCATATTTGGAGCAATACAAAAGGGATGGAACAACAACTGAAAGGATCTGCGTCAAAGAACTGACTGAAGAGTTGAACCTCTGCTTGAAACAGTAAAATTCTACATCAAAAAAAAAAACTTTTTTTTTATTTTTTATTTTTTATTTTTTAAATTCAATTTTATATGCTTTGTGCATTTCATTACATTTTTCCAATTCAGTTCAGGCTTATTTCCCTTTCCCGCCCCCCCCCCCCCACCCCATCCCAGATCATGCATTCTGCCATAACTGTCCTGCATCTTTCTCTCAGTTTTTTTTTTTCATTTTTAGCTATAAGTGATAATCCATGAGTACAAGCATCCTTCATTTTTATTATTAATTTTATTTATTTCTGTATGTGTTTGAATGTACTGCCTGCATGCAAGTCTGTGCACCCGTGTCGTGCAATGCCGCAGAGGTCAGAAGAGGGTCTCAGATTCCCCTGGAACTGGAGTTCTCCTGGAATTGGAGTTTCAGACGGTTCTCGGCCGCCATGTTGGTGCTGGGGATCGAACCCGGGTCCTCTGTAAGAGCGGTCGGTGCTCTTAACCGCTAGGCCATCTCTCCAGCCCCTGGGAACCAAAGATACAAGACATGTATCGCAAAATTAATGAACTCAGGTGGGGTGGGGGGCATGGAAAGGGGAATGAGTCTAAAACTGGACTGAGAAATGTATGAATTGCACAAAATTTCAATAAAAAAGTATAAATAAATACATAGATAAATAAATAAATAAATATTTTTTTAAAAGCTCACATGGTAAAGAATGCTTGTAATCCCAGTGCTGAGGAAGCAGAATTCCTGGGACTTACCTGAAAGACAGTCTAGTCTTCTTGTGAAGTTCTAGTCATTAAGAATCCCTACCTCTAAAAAACAAGGTAGAGGAAACTGGTTCAGTGATTAAGAGCACTTGCTGTTCTTGCAGAAGACCTGGGTTCAGTTTCCAACACTCACATGGCAGCTTACAGCCATCTGTAACTCCAGTTCCAGGGGATTCAACACCATTTTCTGGGCCTCTGCAGGCACCAGGCATGTATGTGGTACACATACATACAACATGCAGGCCAACATTCATACGCATAATAGTAAATAATTCTTAAAAACAACCAAACAATAAAAGTGTGGCTAGAGAGTTAGCTGAGCAGCTGAGATGCTTTCTGATCTTCCAAAGGACCTGAGTTCCATTCCCTGCAAACAAGTCAGGCGCCCGACAACTGCTTGTAACTCCAGCTCCCGTGATCCCACACCCTACTGTGGTCTTGACACACCTGTACATGTGTGACACACATTCACAGAGATACACAGACATCTGAATACACAAATAGAAAGCAAGGTGAACACCACCCAGGCCTCTCTCCTGGTTTCTACACATACACGAATGCACATACACTAAAAACCCAGTTCACTGTGCTGCTGAAATACCCACTGTGCAGCTGAGACACGACAAATTCAGCCTCTCCAGTCACTTCTGGTGTGGACACATATGTGGAGTTGGAGACTAAGCTCTCCAGAACCCCCATGTTCTGTGGCCAATTGATTCTCTGAGGTTCTGTGGGGATCCCAACCCATAGTGGAAGGCCCACATTTCCAAAACAGCATTACATCCGCTGTCTGGACTATAGGGACCAAAGCTTCCTCTGATTCTAGCACAATCACATCTCCTCACTGCTGTATGGGCCACAACCTTCCCTTTGACCTAGTTTCATTTCCGTATCCAAATGGTATCTCGTACGATGCGTACTTTCCATGATCGTTTATCCTCTGGATTCATTTAATAATGAAGCAGATGATCCTCTTTCCCATTTCAAGAGCCTGGAAGTATTCACAACAATCAACTGCCAGAAGATACTGATACACAAGAGTGGTGCAGATAAGAATGACGCTGCTGGAAGGGGGTTTGGTGAATTAGCCTCCATTAGCACGTGCTGAGAAGACTCAGGTCATCCTTCCCCAGCCAACAGCATGCAAGTCACTGAATATTTAGCAGCAAAATCAAATATAACAGGAACGGCACAGAAGAGTATCTTGTGCATTCCCTTCCACCTTTCACAGTCTGACAGCAGAGAGTATGTGTTTCTTGGAAGATGTTTTCCAAAAGACATATTTTGTTATTGTAATGAAAATAGGTTATCACCTATAGGGCAGGAATATAAATGAATGAAACCTTTTTTGGAGGGCAAATCTTAGTAATATCTATGGAAACTAAATTGATCTAGCCATTGCCTTACTTAGAAGTTATTCTATAAATATGCATGCACAAATCCAGAGAAGTAGAAGTTTAAATACACAAAGTATCTGAACCAGGAAGAAAAAGAAACCTGACCTAAACCAAATCAGTTTATTCTGCATCAATGAGGAATCTATCAAATTAATACTGCTTTATTCACAAAATTGACTACTAGGAACTAGTAAAAAATGGCAAAGTAGTCCTAATCATTCAGTATAGAAATATTACATAAAGATATGGCTATATATGCATATGGCTAGGTTTGGATGGGACAATTGGGTAGGTGGAGGGTAGAGCAATTATGTCCCAATTGCTAGGCTATGGTTATTTGTTCTCTGTTCTCTAGTCTTGATCATGTTCTCAAGAGCTGCTATCTAATGACACCTGACAGTGACCGGAAGTTCACTGTGTCAGAATTCTAGGAAAAACAAAACAAAAATTTTCAGCTTTAAATAAAAAATATAATCAATTTTACAGTAGTACCTGGCCTTTTAAAATACATGCACATACAATTTGGGGATCTTTTAGATAGAACCACTGAAGGGGTACCCCAACTGCCACATCATGTATTCCTATTCGGCATGGAAGAAGTCAAAGCAGTCAGTGCCCCAATTCTGTATTGGCAATTAGGGTTACCTCTTCAGAGGGGGGTGTGATAAGAATAGGAGGTAAAAATTGGCAAGGCAGTTTAGGGTAAAAAGACCCCAAAGAAAATCTCCAGTTCCTTCTTGGCCAAATGCCCTTGAGTCTCTTAGCAGCCTGGTCTGTGTCAAAGCTGAAGATGCCAAAAGTATTGGGGGGCTCACATCTAATCCCTCAAAGATTTTAGAGTTACCTCTTCAGAGGGGGGAATGGTCAAGACTATAAAAATCTCTAATCTATTTGTTGGAAGGCCCACCTTTCCAGTTCCACTGCTCAGTCACCAGGCCATAGGAACACCCTTCAGGTTCACCTTAAGTCATGCTAAATAGGTGGGCAGAATACCTAGTGTGTTAATGAGATGGTGAACTCGTTTCTTGCCTGGAGTTCCACCTCGCAGTGCAGTGCTTCTGGATCCCGCCACAGACAGGTAGGTCTCTGAAAGTATGCCTGCTATTCTGAATTCTTCAGAATCTCGCCTTCTCTTCTTCATAGCTCTTCTGTAAACATGTTTTCCTCAGTGCTATGGGCTGCCATCGCATTCCTTTACTTTGTCTCTAAAGCTTCCTTCTGCCCCCCATGTGGCTGCCGGTCAGCCAGGTGTCTGACCTCCATCCGAGCTAAATCTACATGGCCTCATGGCTTTTTTTCCTTCTCTCCTTCATTCTCCTCCTTCAGGCACTGGCTGAGATTTCCATCTTGCCTGCACTGAGGATTTTTCTTTAAATTCCTAATGAAATTGTCCTAAAGCTTCAGAACAAAACAAAAGCGTGCATATGGAGAACCCTTGTGGAGCTATTCCAGCCCAGCAGCAATTCATAGCATACCACAGCCTCCTAAGTCAACACGCTATAGCAAAGGTAAAGCCTCCACTCACCACTTAATGTTAACCAAGTAATGACACTCTCAGATCTTAGGTGCACCATATAGAAAGTGGGTTTGGTGATATACAAACTGCTTAAGTTTGAACATGTTGTACTGTGCTATCTATCCATCAATATTTAGTAAAGTGTCTAATGCTAATGGTCAAATACCATGCATGTGTGATAAATGCAAATGTTCTCACACATAGACACACACTTCTATATGTGCATGTACACACACACACACACACACACACACACACAGCAGAGGATCAGGCCATTTCCCAACATAAATTTTCTGCCTCTTTCACCATTTTCTTGCAATCACCAAATTGTGGTCAACATTTTCTGAATGCCTCTTTAACCCTGAGTAGAAGCAGTTGAACACAAAGAACTTCTAAAACTCAAAGGCATGCACAAATGGCTGGCTCATGCAATGGTCCCACCCCAAGCTCTCAAACAAATGGCTTCTTGTCAGGTAAGTCATAAGAAGAGTGGACCAGTGGTGTCCCAAGATGGGGCTTTATGATTTGGCTTCCCATCCTCATTTGTGTGAAGCGCTCATTGCACGTATAGCTGTGGTTCATCTAATCTCCAGGTACAGAGGGGCTGTGATTCTTTCCCTGCCTTCTACTTGTAGGACCATGCACTTGCCCCCTTTACAGGAGACAGCTTACACCTATTTATACACCCAGATCATGCCTTCTTCTTATTGGCTTTGTGACTTGATCTTAGCTCCCCACCTTCTCTGTCTGTAGCCCAAGCTGACCTCAAGCTCACGACCTAGCTGAGAGTGACCTTGGTCATTCTGCCTCCACCTGGGTGCTGGGATTACAGGCCTGTGCCACCATGCCAGGTTTTATGCAGTGCTGGGGATCAAAGTCAGGGATTGATGTCTGCTACACAAGCTCTCTACCACCTGAGCTACATCCCCAGCCTAATCCTGGTTATTTCTTAATCTTACCAGAGTTGACACATAGTAGTGTTGAGGGAATGCCTTTTAGATGTCAAAATAAACCATCCAAAAGCACAATAATCCTGAGTGTTTTTCCATCTACAAAAATGTCTGCATAAATTCTAGCCTATTAAGTCTCCTGGTAGAATATTTACACAAGTCTGCTGTTTAAATATTAATAATAGAAGCAACAACAGTGATGGTGATGATGGATAAATTGAAAAGGAAACCCACAGAGATGTCAAGACAGTGTTTCCATCTCTTTATTTCCATTCTGCTTATTTGAGGGGGGGGATGTTTTTACTGGCTTTGGTGCCTAACTAGAATAATTTACGTCCATCTCTCTCAATCTTGAATTGAGATCAACAGCTCTGACATTTGTCTTTTTTGAATCTTGTTCCTTGTACTTTTCCGATCACGATGACTTTGAAAACAAGCACAAGAATCAAACGGATGCCCCTTGCATCCAATAAATAGCCTTCCTCACTGACTCAAACTTTTCCTGGAAGTTGGGACAGAGAGAAAAGATGAAAATTAAAAGGTTACACTTACACACTGGCTGTAGAGACTAAATCAGATCATGTTTATTGATTTATTTCAATCAATAGACACGGGGAAAGTTCAGGAGAATTGACCTGATGCCTCCAGGTACACATTTGATAGAGGTTTTTGCTTTTTTTTTTTTTAGCTCAAAGTTGAGGTATTGAAAAAAAATATTATTATCTACCAAGTGACACAGATGAATTAGGACCAACATGGAAATATATATATCCCAATTCTTTGTTTTTTTTTTCCTTCAGTAAATTACAACTCTCAAAGACAAAATTAGTACAAAATATATAGATAATATATTATATATAAAATATAAAGATAAGCAAAGATTAAAATATAAAAGCATATTAGACATATAAGTCCATATACTCTATAATTATATAACTAGAATATAAGAATTGGCAGGCTTCATTTGAGGAAATCCAAGCTCTGTTGCTTAAGGTCCTGGTGTGGCATAGAGTATCATGACGGAACACAGGGTAGAGGAGCCTAGTCACCACATGCCAGTCAGGAAATAGGCAGAGAGAAGACTGGGGCAAGAAATACACATCATTTAATGCAATCCCAATTAAAATCCCCAAGAGTTTCTTCACAGGCTTGGAAAAAAAAAAGTCTTTGATTTCTTTTTTTAAAATATATTTCCCTATTTTTCTAAATTATCCTTTTTTTAAAAGAGCAATACAGGGGGGATCTCTATACCAGACTTCAAACTATACTACAGGGCTATAGTCATAAAAACAGCTTGGTACTGGCACAAAAACAGACCTGTTGACCAATGGAACAAAACTGAAGACCCAAACTTGAACACATACAATTTCAGCCACCTCATATATGACAAGGTGGCCAAGAAGACACAATGGAGGAAAGACAGCATCTTCAGCAAGCGGTGTTGGCAAAACTGGATCACCACTTGTAGAAGAATGAAATTAAACCCCTACTTCTCACCCTGTACAAAAGTCAACTCCAATGGATTAAAGACCTCAATGTGAAACCCCAAACTCTGAAGGTGATAGAAGAAAAAGTTGGCAGCAGACTACAAGACATAGGCGTAGGAAAAGACTTCCTAAATCAGACAGCAGCTGCACAAGAATTAAGGTCGACAATTGACAAATGGGACCTCATTAAACTCAAAAGCTTCTGTACATCAAAAGAAACAACCAAGGAAGTGAAGAGAAATCCCACAGAGTGGGAGGAAACCTTCACCCCAGAAACATCTGACAAAGCATTGATTTCCAGACTATATAAACTACTCAAAAAACAAAGAAGAAAGAAAACAAATGACCCACTCAACAGATGGAGCAAAGACCTGAACAGAGACTTCACAAGTGAGGAATTAGAGATGGCTGAGAAACAGCTCAAGAAGTGTTCAACATCACTAATAATTAAAGAAATGCAAATTAAAACCATTTACAGATATCATCTTACTCCAATAAGACTGGCTAGGATCAAGAAAACAAATGACACCAAGTGCTAGAGAGGTTGTGGGGAAAGGGGAACATCCGTCCACTGCTGGTGGGAATGTAAACTCTTACAGCCACTATGGAATGCAGTGTGGAGGACCCTTGGAAGACTTGGAATGAACTTGCCACCTGACCCAGCCATACCACTCCTGGGTATATAGCCACAAGACTCATCTTACTGCAGAGATACATGCACAGCCATGTTTATTGCAGCTCTCTTCACAATAGCAAGGATCTGGAACCAACCCAAATCCCCCTCAACTGAAGAGTGGATAGAGAAAATGTGGTACATCTACACAATGGAGCTCTATGCAGAGGTAAAGAAAGATGACATCATGAACTTTGCAGGTAAATGGTTGGAGGTAGAAGATATCATGCTGAATGAAGTAACACAATCCCAGAAAAACAAAAAATGGTATCCCTCATCTGTGGATGCTAGCGCCAATTACCTAATTGTATGGCAAACTGAGCAACGTCAATGTGATCTGAAAACAACTGTGCTCTTATATTGTAGAATCCCTTTAAAAAAATAAACAAATAAAGAAAAAAGAAATTACATGTCAAAGGTCTGGAGAGATGGCTCAGAAGTGAAGAGTACTTTCTGTTCTTCCAGGGGATCTGAGTATAGTTCTCAGCCCTCACTTGAGGTAGTTCACAACTACCTGTAACTCCTCCTCCAAAAGATTCATACATACATTCACAGAAACACAGACACATGTAAATAAAAAAATAGTCTTCCAAAGCACACTGTGACTCACTTCCTTTTTAACTTTTATTTATTTATTTTTACTTAATGTTCTTGAATATCTTGTCTGTAATTATATAAATGTATCACATTCATGCAATGCCTACAGAGGCCAGAAGGGGGTGACAGATCCCCTGAAAAATGGAATTATAGATGGTTGTTAGCCACCGAGTAGGTACTGGGAACCGAACTGGGGTACACTGAAAGAAGGGCCAATGCCCTTAACAGCTGAGACATCTCTCCAGCCCTTGACTCCCTTCTTCCCAACAGTCCCTATCTCCCAACTGCCACCGAATGAACTCCACAATTGACTGGCTGTTAACCCTTGTTTCCCTCTTTGCCTACATCAAGTATGTCCTGGGAAACCTTTTCTCTGGCACCCAAATCTACTAGGAATCTTCTAGAAAACTAAGATCCATTGTGTTAGGCTTTATGTCATTCAACTTCTGTTGGCTCTTCTATGGAGGAAAAAAAAAAGTCTGTCATAATTATATGTAATATCTCATAGCTCAAGGACCATTGTGGAGGAGGGGGCAGGAAGATTGTAAGAGTCAGGGCTGGTGCACAAACATAAGGAAACAGAGGCTTTCAGGCCTCTGGGAAGTAGCTCATATGAACTTATAACAATGGTGACAGCATGAACAATGTACATGCTGACTCGATCAGACAAAAACCCAGCATGGAACTGGGGAAAAGGGGACAGGCCCAAACCCTAGCTGAGAATTATTGGCAACTTATTACTGCTTGGTGAAGGAGAGTAGATATTCTTTAAGGGAGTGACTTTAGATAGGCTGACTAGACTCCAGTGGATGGACTTGAACTGAGGGACATCTGGCTAAGTGCTTGACTGGACAGGACTTAACATGCATGACGGAATGCATGGAATCTGGTTGGGGAGCTATTTGGGAACATGGGTTGGGGAGGGGCTTATCTATTATCCGAAATGCACAAAAACTCAATAAAATATATATATTTTAAAATCTGTGTCTGGGCTGGAGTGATGCCTTAGCCGTTAAGAGCACTTGCTGCTCATGCAGAGAACCTGGGTTCAATTCCCAGCACCCACATGACAGACAGCTAAAAACCACTTAACAGTTTTAGCAGCTCTGAGGCCCTCTTCTGGCCTCCACAGGCATGGCATGCACTTCTAAATGGTTGAGTCCAAATAGACCTACCTTCCTTCTGTAAAGTAGATTTCCTTGAGGTGTTTTGTGAGAACAACCAGAAGCTGAGTAATAAAGAGATCAGAAGATGGAGGATGAGATAATCGCCTTTGCTGACCTAGGTTGTACTGCTGATTGACTTAAAGACATCTCCTCCTTAGGGCTCCTAATTTCACGAGCCCGTAAATTTTACTACTTTTTGTAAGCTGTATACAAATATATTGAAAAACATCTGAGTCCAAAGGAAGTTGGGAGAAATGTGTCCCAACTGCTACTTCATTTATGATACTTAAAAATTCACTTCCTCAGCCTGCAAGAGGGCTCAGTTGGTAAAGGAGCTTGTCACCAAGCCTGGCAGCCCGAGTTCAATCCCTGGTAGATCACATTCTGGAAGGAGAGAACTGAGTCCCACAAGTTTTCCTTTGACTTGTACTCTGTGGTACCTGCATGATACACACACACACATACACACACACACACACACACACAAATAAATAAATGTAATTTAAAAATTTCCATTGTCAAATATATCAATATTTAGCTAACGTGGAGTTTAGATCAGCAAAAATTCCATGGGCAACTTCCCACAAGACAGGGCCACCCAGGACACAATGAAAAAGTTCCTAAAGTAGACAAGCTTTATTATCTCTGTCATTTGAGGAAGAGAACACTGTGCCAACACACACACACACACACACACAACAATTGGAAAGGAGTGTATCCACTTTCGAGAGTGTCTGCCAAGATTTGGCCTGATGTGATTTAGAATGCCTGAGACAATCAGCTCAAAAATTAAGGTTTCTAATGGTAACACCTACTCAGCCCTAATAATAGGGGAACCACTGTCCTAATTACAATGCACTGCTCTCAGGTACACCATTAACTAACTTTTTTCAGCTACTGCAATTAGCAAGCATCAATAGATAGAGTAAATTTTTAATAACCCACGCATGCTCCAGCGCATACTGCTGGTTCTGTTTTCTTCTTTTCAAGCAAGAAGCAAAAAGTTCACAGCTAATACCCAAACAATCTCTGATTGATCTTTTTCACAATACCATCTGGACTTTAAAATAATTCTACCTATAGGCAACGACAGTCAGAAAGGATGAAGAAATGAACAGGGACGGAAATATCTGGAAGCAGGGATAGAAATCTAATGAAGCAATCAACTCTTAAGAAGTGACTAAACAGGGGCTGGATAGATGGCCTGGTGGTTAAGAGCGCCGACTGCTCTTGCAGAGGACCCAGGTTCGATCCCCAGCACCCACATGGCGGCTGAAAACCATCCGTATCTCCAGTTCCAGGAGAACTCCAGTTCCAGGGGAATCTGACACCCTCTTCTGACCTCTGAGGCATTGCATGGTACAGGTGCACAAACCTACATGCAGACAGTACATTCATACACATAAAATAAATAAAAATTAAAAAAATTTTTTAAAGAAGTGATTAAACAACTGCCAACTGTTTACTTCCTTTCTGGTGCAATCACTTATGAGATTGCTGTCATCTCTGAGTGGTGGGAAGTCATGGTGGGAAGTAATGTGACTGTCATTTTACATGGCATGATATGAATCAGCAGCATAAATACAGCCTAGGGACCCATTCAGGTCTATGGGCTTCATAGTCTCCTCAAGCCCAAGGGCATTGAAACAGAGTGATTCTAGTCCATTAGGTATTATGAGTGATAAAGAACAGAAAAGGAAGAGTAGAGAGGGACAGGAAAATAGGGAAGGGGTCTAGAAACAGTTAAGGGACAAAGATTAAATTAAAGGGCAAGGTTATGCAGATTGATAATGTATCTTTGGTCTCTTGCATTTAAACGTTTGGCAGACACTAGGTAAACAACACACCTTCCATGGCTTTAGGTGTGCAAGCTCTAGCAGAAGGAAGCAGCCGAGAGGAAACAGGAATAAGTTTTTTGACAAGAGGAATCATAGGAGAAAGAGGAGAGAGACCAAGGAATCCAGCTCAGGGCAGGAGGTTCATAGATCCAGTTTCCTTAATCCTAGCACTCTGGAGGCAGAGGCAGGTGGATCACTGTGAGTTCACGGCCAGCCTGGTCTATAGAGTGAGTTCCAGGACAGCTAGGGTTACAGGAAGACCCTGTCTTGAAAAGGCCAAAAAAAAAAAAAAAATTATAACCTTGGGACTAGAGAAATGGCTCAGTGGTTAAAAGCAAATGGTTGCTGAGGTTTGGTTTCCAGCATCCACATGGCAGCTAACAACTATCTGTAACTCCAGTTCCTTGGGATCTGATGGCTTCTTCTGACCTATGCAGGCAGCGCATAATATGGGTGCACTTACATACACATAGGCAATGTACTCATAAACATAATAAAAGAATTATGATCTCTACTGGGTTTCTTTAAATGTCAAAATTGGTTTATAGGGAAGGATGGGTCTGAACAGGTGTAAAGGAAACAAGATATTCAAAAGTCTAGGTAGGAGAGAAACAGCACCTTCAGAATAGCAATTCACTTGGTGCTTGCAGCACAGGAGGTAATGAGTAGGGGCTGGTTAGGAACCACATGATCCCAGCGATGGCGCCAGACTTCACATGATAAGCAGATCATTAGGTCTACGCATACAGAGTGGGGTGGGAAAAAAACGACGGAGAAGTAAGCAGTTTGCACTAATGAGGTGGTCCTCACCTAGGACGGTAGCATGGAAACACGGTAGGAAATCAATGGACAAATCTGTGTAAGTACTGGGAAGTAACAACCCAAGCTTGACTCCCTACCCTGCATCTCCAGGGCTTGACTCCCTGCCCTGCATCTCCAGGGATATGGTTGCTTCTCTCCTTACCAGATAAACATTCCCACCACAATGGGTACTCATTGGGTTATGTGCCAGAATATCTAAAACCTTTTGCTCTGTGTTAAGAAGAAGATGGAAAGATGGCATAGGGCAGGGCACGGTGACGCAAGTCGAGTCCTAGTACTTGGGAGGCTGAGGCAGGAAGTTTGCCCATTTGAGGCCAGACTAGGCTCCATAGTTAGATGCTTTTCCCAAACCGGAACAAAATAAAAATAATTAAAAAAACGAAGGTGGAGATTTAGGGATATTACACTGGAGATAAATTTCAGCACCTATTTCTCTCCCATCTCTATAAAACTGAGTTTATGGGGCTAGGGAGATGGCTGAGTGAGTAATGTTTACTGTGCAAGTTAGAGGAGCTGAGTTCAGATCCCCGGAACCCTTTGTTAAGATTAGCTATGGACACAGTAATGTACCCATCTCTAGTCCCCTCCGTCTTCTGGGGAGATGGGAGGTGGGGAGAGGAGAATTGCTGGGAACCTGCAGGACAGCTAGCCTGGCACGCGTAGCAACAAATGAAAAGGGATCTGTCGCAAACAAGGTCAAGGTTGTCCTTGGCCTCTGAGGTTCAGCATGGTACAGACAGGTTCATGCCTGCACTCAGACATGGGGACACACACACACACACACACACACACACACACACACACACACACACACACACACATACACACACACACACTAAAACTACAACAAAAGTGGCCATCTCCTGTCTCCTATTATAAGGAAGGGAATCTTGTAGAAGAAAAGTACAAATGTAGGGCTTGTGGACCAGAAGTTATCTCCTTCAACACATTCCATAAACCAAGGAAAGGAGCCATGCAATACGGCTCTGTGTGTCCCTGTGTGCCTTATTTCTGTAAATGAACACAGCAGACTGGACTCGCTTTAAGCACATTCAGAGTCACCTGACTATCTACCTGTAAGCAGGACGGGAATGGGAAAGGTGACCCCTGGGTCACACTGCTACAACACACTTAAAGCCCATCTGCAGCTAGAGCCTGGGGCTGCTGAATTCAGGATCAGTCTCAGCCAGACTCTGCCTCCCAGGCCTCTCTGGGTTTCTGCTCAAACGATTGCCTCATTTTGAGATCATTCAAGCATGTTAAAACTGTAGACAGCAGAGCAGCACATCTATTCAATGACCACTTAAACTATACAACTGGAATTTATCACAAGTACAAGGGAAAGGGTGAGTTGTTAGAAAATCAAACTTGGAAAATCTCTCCATCAAAGAAGTATGTTTTGTGTTCAGGGAACTGGTCACTGCAGCCTTTAAAATATTTACTATGTGTATCTTCCTCTCTATGTAGACAAGTATCTGAGGTAGAAATGTACATTGAAAAAATAGGAGGAAAAAACCTCAAGACGAGATGAAAATAGAAAAGGAAGAAAGCATAGAATTATTCAAAAATATTAATTCTGTAGTAGCCTATGTATTGGCTAAAATCAGGCTTTGAGTTTCCAAGTAACAGGTGCTAACAGGAAGCTTGTGAGCCAGGGAGGCAACTGAGTCACTGAAGCTCTCACTACACAGACATGAGGACCCAAGTCCAGTCCCCCAGAACCTATATAAAACAGCTGGATCTGGTGCTGCATTCTTGTAATTCCAGGACTGCAGAGAGAGAAACAAGAGGATTCCCACGGGCTCACTGGCCAGCTAGCATAGCCCACTTGGCAAACTGAAGGCCATGAGAAACCCTGTCTCTGAAACAAGGTGGGTTGATTCTGAGGGAGGACACTCTAGGTTGACCTCTGGCTTAAACCACACAAATCCATACTCATGAACACACACACACACACACACACACACACACACACACACACACAGAGGAGAACTATAGATAATATCTACAGTGCTTTTAAACTTCATCCCTCTGTGTAAACCTCTATTTTCGTAACTGCTTCTCTGATAGACCCCAGTCACTTAAAGTTCTAAAACTTTGGATCCTAGGGTGCAGAGATGTAAGCAGCATGTTTGTTGTTGTCTATTTGGTTGTCTATTTGGTTTCCGTTCTGCATTTTGTAAAATGCTTTGTTCCTAATTGCCCCTCAAGTGATGAGTGGATACAGAAATTGTGGTACATCTACACAATGGAGTTCTATGCAGCAGTAAAGAAAGATGACATCGGCCGGGAGTGGTGGCGCACGCCTTTAATCCTAGCACTTGGGAGGTAGAGGCAGGCGGATCTTTGTGAGTTCAAGGCCAGCCTGGTCTACAGAGTGAGTTTCCAGACAGCTGGGGCTACAGGGAGACCCTGTCTCGAAAAGACAAAAAAAAAAAAAAAAAAAAAAAAAAAGATGACATTATGAGCTTTGCAGGAAAATGGCTGAGACTAGGATCATGCTCGAGTAGTAGTAACACGTCCCAGAAAAACAAATACAAAATGGTATCCCTCATCTGTGGGGCTAGTGCCAATTACCTAGTTGTAAGTATTTCTTGGGAGCCCCTGAACTTTTTCCAAAGCAGTTGGCGTATGCATATTGGAAACACACAACCAGAAAGGACTGCATCAAAGAACTGACTGAAACAGTGAACTTCTGCTCAAAACAGTCAACTTCCACATGGAGAAATATCGAGAAAGACTGAGAAAGAGATGAAAAGCATGTTTGGCAGAATATAGTCTGGTGGGGGGGGGAATGGGGGGGACACGGGTCTATATTTGTTAAAAAAATTAAAAAATAAATTTATGTGAAAAAAAAGAAAAAAGTTTTATTTTAACAGGATTATATTTATAAAAAAATAGTAAAATGCTTGGTTGTTTTGATTTGGTTTAGGTTTTCTTTTCTGGTTTTGTTTTCTCTAAGTTGGTTGTGCTTTGCTTCCTAGGAACTGGCTATGGCTACGTTCTTCCTCTCTGGCCATCAGGTAAACAGAATGCTTGTTATCTGGCCTCTGATGTTCCGTGTAGCAACAAATGAGGACCCCTGTCTCAAACAAGGTTGAAGGTGAGGACCAACACCCGAGGTTGTCCTCTGACCTCTGCAGGTTCACCATGGCACAGGCAGGTGCGATTCCTACCCTTGTGCGTCTCCCATATCACTACAAGCTATCCAGCTGAAAATCCTTCTTTGGAAAACTTTTGCTCGTGGTCAAACCTTCAGCATCTCCTTATTTCAATAATCACTTCCATAAGAGTGACAGTGTCATGACAGTGACCCCATGTTCTTCTGGTTGAATATCAAATGCAATGTGCTGTTGGATCAGATTTCCTCCTGAGTAGCCAATGATGTGCTCACCCATAGCATAGCTTCTGTGGTAAAGCAGAGTGAATGGAGGAAAGAAGAGGTGAACTCAAAGGAGGGAGGATCGCTGTGGCTCCAGCAATACCAACTTACGGCTCTTGGCTGGCAAATGAGTAGAAGAGCATAGCATCTAACATGCATTCCACACCCCCCCCCCCTCGTATCAGTCAGCATTCTCTAGAGGAACAGGACAAACAGAATGAACATACATGAAAAGGGGATTTGACAGACTGGCTTACACGTCATATAGCCTGGGCAGTGCGATAATGGCTCTCTCACAACTGGAGAGGCAGAGGAACTTGTAGTTGGCTCAGTTTATGAGGCTAGATGCCTCAGCAGTCCCAATGTGGTATGAAAGGCCTGAAGGATTCATGGGAGAGGAGAGAGTCTTCAGTCCATGTTGGGAGCATGAAGCTTGTTGCTCAAATCAGCAAAGGAATCCAGGAGCTGAGCAACACAGTAAGTAAACTTGCCAAGGAGGGTAAAAGTAAGTGGGCAGAAAGCAGAATGTTTTCTTCTATCTCCTTTACCCAGGCTGCATGGAAGGTGCTGCCCACATTAAAGTAGGTCTTCCGACTTCAAATAATCTGATGGGCAAATCCCTCACAGGTGTCCCCAGCATCCTCATCATTGATTCCAGATCCAGTTAAGTTGACAACCAAGATCAACCATCACAAATCCACCTCTTCTCAATCTGATACCCAGTCACATCTCCTTAAGTCACATTTATTTTCCAAATGAAAATAACAAGGTGACAGTGGAAGACTCCGGCTCCCTTTGAAGAAGTCCCACAGGGGACTGTGACGAAGCACAAGGCACACCGTCCCTGGGGTTAACCGTCGCCTGCAGAAAGGCCTTGCTCTTTTTATTCTATCTGCTTGCTTCAGGGTTTATGAAGCCACAGGGAACATGCTTTATGTCATACACATAACACCCTTGCTGTGTTTCAAAGAGAAGCTTAAGGAGATCAAAAGGAAATGGGAAATTAACCCTAGTGGCCTATGTAGCCCCTCACTTCCTGTGTTCATGGTCACTACCCAGCTGGCCCTGCTGGGGGATGAAAGATCAGTTAGGCAGATGAGCAGTTCAAGGGTTCATTCCTGTGCACTTCCACCCACGTTCCCTTTCTGCCTTGGCCTAGGGAACACTCACTCTCCAGCCAGCTCATTTTCAAAGGCAAGACACATTGCAGTCTAGCACAGTCATCATTTTCAGTGCTAGAGAACACAGGATTTCAGGGCTGGACATTTGCAAGTTAAGGAAGCAATGCTTGCTGACCCACTGCAGAATTGGCATCCCCGCCCTTTGTGGGAACAGTTGGAAGGGGCTGACTTTCATGCAAGCAAAGGCACAGGGAGACACGGCACCACAGGAGACCCCAGGGAGACACAAACTCAACACTGCTTAAAGGCAACCTTCAGCGATCACCTTCCTGGGCCATAAAGACTCCTTTATTCCAAGGCTTGAATTACTATTGATTTAATGCTTTTTCATAGCAATGCAGGAAAAGCTGTTATTTTCTTGGATGTAAATGGGAGGAATTTAACCAAAGACAGTGGAGGGAGCTCCACTGCTCAGTGACACCATCTTAGCGAGAAAACACCAAGGATAGGCTCCCCTGCATCCCTGTGACCATTTCTGGAATGTAAGTATCTCTAGGCTCTGCTATGCTGGAAGTAGCCACTGACCACGTGTGAGACCAGTGCTAGAATTCTCAAAGAGCTGGTAGCTGGTAGCAGTGTACAATGCTGCAGATTACCTTCAGAAAAGGTTCTTTTGTTTCCTGCAGCTTTCAAAGTTTTCTGACACCTACTCTCCAATGAGGGAAATTTCCAAATGAGACAAGGATTCTATCTCAATTTTTTCCTAAGGAAATTGCCTTCAAAGATGAGATTCATTGGTTAAAACCTTGGCTGGTAAAATCCTGTGCAGACTTAATTCACCCAAAGGATGAAATTTACAGATATCTTTTCCCTTAACTTAGCCTTTATAGACACTGAAGGGCATACCGGTTTCTGAAGTCAAGATTATGCTTTAGAAAAGATCACAATTTGCTTTAAGGAAAACCTAACAAAGTTGTTCCTAAGTGAAAGAAAAAATATTACTATATAAAATCCTATAGTATGTGTGTGGGGAGAACATATATGTACATGGGTACAGATGGGTGTTGTGTGTATCTGTATTTAATTGTGTGTTTGTTTATATGTGTTTATATATGGGTGTATATACATATATATGTCTATGTATGTGTGTATATGGTGTGTGTGTGTGTGTATATGTGTGTGTATGTGTGTGCATAGAACCCCCCCCAGACTGATCACACTGCTTGGTCCACACTGTTCTTCTGTGAATAATAGTAAATAAGGAAAATGAGCAAACTAGTCGATGAATGAGCATCCTAACCAGGGAAGATCTTCTGAGAAGTTGGTTTGTTACCTGAAGAGGGCTGAACCCCCAGTCTCTAGCTGCCTACTCCTTTCCAAGGACAAAGAAAAGATTAAAAGGCTGAGAGACAAACAGCTCTGGGAGAAGGCGACCCTGTAAACACAAGGTGCTGTTATTTTTATTTTTATTGGTTCTTCTGTTGCCTTTAGGGGAGGGGGGGAGGCTATGGGAATTCAGCTAATTTTCTGCTTGACTCCAGACACATTCAAAATTACTCAGCCACATTTTATTTTAAATTGACTAATAAAGAAACTCTACACCCCACACCATCTCATATTTCCTTGGGTCATTTAATATTCCCACCTTCTAGAGTAGCTCAGTCCTGAGAGTGGGGTCGTGGGTGTGGGGGTGAAAACTGCCTAATATATCATTCTTCATCCTCTTATCTGTGTGTCTATCAACCCTCTCTCTATGTGTGTATGTATCTATCATATCTCTCTCTCTCTATCATCTATCTATCTACCTACCTATCATCTATCTACCTACCTATCATCTACTATCTATCTATCTATCATCTATCTATCATCTATCTACCTATCATCTATCCATCATCCATCTATCTGTCATCTATCTATCATCTATCTACCTACTATCTATCTATCTATCTATCTATCTATCATCTATCTATCATCTACTTATCATCTACCTATCATCTATCATCTACCTATAATCTATCTATCATCTTTCTATCATCTACCTATCATCTACCATCTACCTATCATCTATCTATCAATCATCTATCTACCTACCATCTATCTTCTATCTATCATCTACCTATTATCTATCTATCTATCTATCTCTATCTATCTTTCATCTATCTATCTATCTATCTATCTATCTATCTATCTATCATCTATCTATCAATCATCTATCACCTATCATCTATCCTCTATCATTATCTATCTATCTATCTATCTATCTATCTATCTATCATCTATCAATCATCTATCACCTATCATCTATCCTCTATCATTATCTATCTATCTATCTATCTATCTATCTATCATCTATCTATCTATCATCTATCTATACCTCCCACACTCTCTCCTTCCCCTTCCTCTATTTCTAGTTATCTCAATCTCTGGTTTTTTTCGCCAATGTCTCTTGATGTGTGTATATATGTTCCTGTGTGTTTGCATGTGTGCATGTGTGCATGTGGATGCACCTATATGTACATGCGGGTGGGGGGGACAGAAGTTGACAGTGTTCTCCTCAATTGCTCTCCACCTTATATTTTTTGCATGTGTATTTGTGTGGGGTGTGGGTGTATGGATGCATTCTTTTTTACATGTATGCGAGGGACTAGAGAGTTGGCCTAGCGGTTGAGAGCGCCAACTGCTCTTGTAGAGGACCCGGGTTTGATCCCCAGCACCCACATGGTGGCTGAGAACCGTCTTTAACTCCATTTCCAGGGGAATCCGACGCCCTCTTCTGACCTCCGAGGCATTGCACGACACGGGTGCACAAACCTACATGCAGACAATACATTCATACACATAAAAATAAATTAAAGAAATTACATGTATGTGGGTGTATATGTGTTTGCAGATGCACATGTATTTGCCCACACATGTGTGTGTATGAGCCCATAGTTGAGTTTGGGTGTCTTCCTCAGTTTCTCTCTGCTTTATTTGTTGAGGTAGGAGCACTAGCTTATTTCAAGGATACCCCAAGTGCTGGGGTCAAGGTAGCCACCATACCTGCCTGCTTTGATGTGGGTTCTGGGGCCTGTGTCCTCATACTTGTATGCCACGGGCTTTATCTACCAATCTATCTCTCTAGTTCTTTTCACGTTATTTTTTTGAGAAGATTGTCTCACTGAACCTGGAGCTCACTGATTTGGCTGGGCTGACTGGTGGCCAAGATCCACTTGTCTCTGCCTTGCCATAGCTGAGATTACAGTCACATGTCATAAAACCTGGCATTTCATATGTCTCTTGGGAATTTGAACCAGATTCCCACATTTACAGGGCAAGTGCTTTCCTGATGAGCCGTCTTCCCTGCCAACCTCTCCTACCAACTTTGTCTCCATCTCTCTATTTGTTCCAACAAGAACGAAAAGAAATGACAACAAGCATCATTTTGAATCAGCGCTTTGCCTTTGTGCCCACTTAAAGAAAAAAAAAAAGAAGATACACTTTTGTGTATCTTCTGTCCCCTACATAAAAATAAATGGAAAACATTTTGCAAATGTCAAATGCTATATAAAAGGGAAAAATATGAAGGACACTGGATACATAAACTATGATACTAATGACAATTTTACCTCTCGAAAACCACTCACAAGCCACCCAATTCCAATTTGTGAGTTTTATCTCAAGGGTCAGAAAACAGCTATATCATAGGTAGAAGCCTATTTTCAAAGAAAAATATTCTCTAGATATTGAGAAAAACAGAAGAAAAATAAAAGGAAATCATTCTGAGCTGGCCGTTTATTCTTAATCATTCTTTCATTCAACAGTGTTTTCAGCAATCCTATATATTTTCAATGCCATAAGACATGAGAAACACAATACACAGATCAGTAGAGGTGGCCCTGACTGAAAAGGCAGGCTCAGTGAGGGACACAGATAATCAAGGCGTGCATATGCAAAAAAGATAAGAGCTGAGTGTAGAGTCCTGAAGAGGAAAACTCTGATTGCAGAGATAATAGAAAGACAAGGACGGTCTCATGAGAAAATAATATTGTGGTAGCAAGGAAAGGCAAAGAAAGGGCCCGACACCAGACAGATGAACAGTGTTAGGGAGAGTTTGGACTATTCTGGAAACTGCAAGGAATCCAGAGTGGTCAGTAATGTAGGAGCTGAGGGAAGAACACCGCAAAATAATGTCAACAAGGAACCGAGGATGTGGCCCTCACCTCTGGGATGTGGTTAAGCTCTGAGCATTTCTTTTTCTTTTTTTTAAAGAATTATTTTATTTTGATTCATGTGTATATTTGTGTCTAATGTGAATGTATGTTATGTGTGTTGGGGGGGTGGCCCACAAAGGCCAGATCCTTTAGAGGTGGAATTACATACAAGTGATTTGAGCTGCCTGACGTGGGCGCAAGGAATTGCAGTGTGTCTTCTGGAAGGGCAGGAAATGCTCCTAAGCACTGAGTAATCTCTCCAGCCTGTGGAAATCCATTAGTGTTTCAATAGGAAAGGTCCAGGAGCATTGTTGTGGTGAGCATGACGGATGTTCATCTAAGGGGTCACACGTGTTAGCTGCTTGATCTCTGACTGGCAGGGCTGAAGTAGTACAGACCTTACAGAGGTAAGACCTGGTTGAGCTGTCTGCAGAGACTGGGGAATTCCTTGTAGGATCCTGGTTAGTTCTTATGGTAGTCTTGCTATCAAAGCTTGGCTCCTCTCATGCTCTTTTACTTCCACCAGGATGTGATGCACTGGAGAGGGAGAGAGCCCTGTCCAGGACTGACCCAGTGCCAGCACCATATCCTTGAACCTCATGATCCTGAGCTTCATCCACCTCTGCTGTTTCGGTGACGAAGGTCCAACATTGCCTTGGTAGGACTGATGTCTTTGAAAACTTACCCTGTCTGGTGTGAGGAGAATAGGAGTGAAGGCAGGAGAATGGGTATTAAGTGTCCAGTTAGGAGGCGAGAACCATCATCGGGGGGAGACGGGGGTAGCTCTGAGCTGGCTAGGGACAGCAGATACGTACGGAGAGAGACTGGACTTGCTTATGGATTAGATGCGGAGGAGGGGAAGGAATAACCCACACAGTTGATAGTATCCCAGAAACACGCTTGGGTATGTTGTTCCGGTAAACACTTTGAAATTCTAACATCACTTTAGTTTAACTCATCCTAAGAACAAATGATGTTTGCCAGTCTATTAACATATGATCTTTTAACAGGCCCAGACTATCACAAATCCCCATTCTTCCCACAAGAAAAAAAAAAAAAATAAGGGATGGTGGTTTGCTTGACTTTGGCCCTAACTCTCCATGTGGAGACTCAGGGAACACCGTGGAAGAAGAGTTGGAAAGAATGTAGGACCTAGAACATAGGGAGGAGTTCCTGGAAGACATGTTTTCTAGAACTGACGCGGCCTTTGCACGCACTACCTCACTGCAGTTGTGGTAACCTGCACAAGTCCCGCCCAATATGGAGGCTGAGGCTAACACTTCTTCATGGATGTGGGGAGGACACAAGTCCACCCCTCCCTATGGGACCACTGGTAGAAGAGCTGCTGGGGGAGGGGGTGTCACTGTCTTCAGTTGTGTGGCCATTGATCAGTTACCCATGCTCCTGTAAATAACCAGTGCTCCTGTGGACAACTCCTCTAATTAAACTCAGTGGGCCACACACCTACAAAAGGACATGAAAGTAGGAGGAAGGTTTTTGAGAAGAAGGATTTCTGCAGAAGATGGAGTTGGGATCATTATATCCAGGTATATCAAAGAATAAAGAAAAGAAACTGTCGGTGACTTCCTAACGCTGCACTGTATTCTCATCATTTTCATGAAATACTGGGAAGGTGCACCATCTACCCCCATCAGTATTCTAAAGTCCCTCAGAGAACACTCCTGGTCAGTCACAAACTCCCAGAACAAAAAGAACTGTGTCTGGCATCTGTGGACTTGGTAAAACAAATAAATATTGGAATAGAAGACCTGAAATTAACTGAGT
Organism: Rhizomys pruinosus; assembly: GCA_009823505.1. Classification (NCBI taxonomy): domain Eukaryota; kingdom Metazoa; phylum Chordata; class Mammalia; order Rodentia; family Spalacidae; genus Rhizomys; species Rhizomys pruinosus. Next base: position 3,339,379 of record VZQC01000127.1, on the reverse strand, counting down.
CGCCAGGAGATGGAGGACAGGAAGTACTGTGAGCTCAGCAGTGACACCCACCCATTTCCTGGTCTTCTCTCGGGATCCTCCTACTCCCTCCCCTGCAGACTGCAAGTCTAGACACTGCATTCTGAGACAGCTGGAGCTTCCTTGAGTGAGATGACTCATGGCTGGCTCACAAACCGCGGTGGAGTTCCCAGGGTCTGTGGAGGGTGGCTTCCTGGCAGAGCTCTGGAAGGAGGGGGCTTCAGCCTAACTTCCCGCTGGGCTTCATCCTTAAACCCTCCTTTTCTGTCCTACTGGGGCTTTGAGCATTAGAAACCTTACACAAAATGGCAGCTCCTTATGGCATCATTTTACAAAAGAAACTCACAGGACTGTTTTTGGAAAATTCCTGCCTGAGGAAGGCTTTGAAGCCCATTATGGGACCGAAGAGGAAACACACTAGGCGGCTGGCTGTGGGAGGCCTCATTCCCTCTCAACATTTTCTGATTCACCTGTCCGTCTCCCACTCCCGATTCAAGGATTCTTGGGGAAGTTATTGCTCTGAGAATTTCTGCTTTAAGAGTTTAAGATATAGGAGCGTTGATTTAGATACTACCAGTGAAATGATACAGAACTGGGCCAAACTCTTCATTCATTCGTTCATTCATTCATTCATTTATGCAAACTTAGCACAGTGGCCTCAAACAAGTCCATGTATTCATTCACATTTTTTGCCTCTTTTTAAAAAAATGTAATTATCTTACAAAGTTTCAGGTTTCCTTGTGAAATTTTCATGCATATTTAGTTTTAATCTACCCTTATCCTCCCCCACTCATCTCCTCATCCCTGCCAGTTCGTGCTAGGTCCCCAGGTGAGCATATATTTCAGTGAGCTATATTGGTGACTTGAATACCACTTTATACTTCTGCCCTTCTAGAACTACTGATTTAAGAAGGTAGATAATATAACAATGGATATATAGCAGCAAAATGATGTAAGGGACCTATAGGAAATGAATAGGGTCTTGGAATGTAGAGATGTGATGAAGGATGGTGGGTACAGGCAAGTGACTCACGGAAGGCTCAGAGGAGGTGGCATTCAAAATAGGTCATAAAAATGAGAAAGAGGGGCTGGAGAGATGGCTCAGCAGTTAAGAGCACCTACTGCTCTTGCAGAGGACCAGGGTTTGATTCCTAGCACCTACATGGTGGCTAAGAACCGTCTTTAACTCCAGTTCCAGGGGAATCTGACACCCTCTTCTGACCTCCGCAGCAATGCAGGACACAGGTGCACCTACCATGCAGACAGTATACTCATACACATAATAAATAAATAAATAAATAAATAAATAAATAAATAAATAAATAAATAATAAATAATAAAATGAGAAAGAATCTGCTATTCAGAGAAAGAGGAGAGAGGACAGGAGATGGGAGAGAGAGAGGGGAGGGAAGAAGAAAGGTGAAAAAAAAAAGGAAGAGGAGAGAAGAGGAATGGAAAGGGAGGGGAAATAGAGGAGAGTGTAGCAAAGAAGATGGAAGGAGAAGCTGGGGAAGAGAGAGAGGAACCTCCCCTAGAATATAAAGGAGACCCCCCAGTAACTAGAGACGGGATCAAGATCTGTAAGTTTAATGAGCAGCAGAGACTTTCCAGGGGCGAATGAGTATAAGATCCCAGGTTAAACTAAGTATTTGAGGGCTGGGGTGTGTCTCAGTGGTACAGTGCTTGTCTAGTATGGACAAAGGCCTGGAATTCCCAGGTCTGCAAAACAATGAAAAAACTAAATATTAAGTCTAAGGCACATGGCCTGACGAACTGTACCCAGGTCTCTGGGTGATGGCTGATCACACAGTGTCCTCCCTCTGTCCCTCAAGGTGACACTTCCTGACCATGAACTAGAAATGCCAATGAGGATAAAATTAAAATTAACCTTGCACAAAAAAAAAACAATGCAGAAATGAGCTCCTTGTTGCAAAACTGAGTTTGTGAACACAGATTCTCATTCTTTTTCATATTTAATCCTTATAAGAGTCTGACACTTTGAGTATCTTCGCCTGTGTGCCACCGATAAATAAATGTCTTGGAAAAATTATGTAACCTCCCCATATCCCAAAGTGGCAAAGCCAAGCTTTGCAGAAGATGAAGGCTAATGCCCTTGGCTATGAGTACTGTCTTAGTGCATCCCAGAGTTCTCTTGCTACAGCCTATTATGGTCCTGCCCACTTAGGTCCACTCTCCCACCTGCCCACCTACCTCTCTTGGCCAAGTTTGGCCCTTGTGTTCTAAGCTTTGGTTCTGCAGAATTTGATTACTATAGCCCTTCCTCCACTACCAAGCCATACTTCAAGCCTCTGCTGCTCCCTTCTCCCTAAAGACCACTTTATTTTTGATCAGGACTCAGATGAGAGTTCGAGTCTGTAATCTTGGGCAAGTGTGATGGCTAGCATTAATGGTCAACTTGACCCGGTCTTCCAACACCTTGGAAAAGAGGCTCAATGAGAGAATGTCCATATTGGGTTGGCCTGTAGGCAAGTCTGTGGGATATTGTCTTAATTAAGTAAATTAATATGAGAAAGTATCAGCCCACAGTGGGTAACACCACTCCCTAGACAGGGGTGTATGAGAGTGGAGAAATGGAGTTAGCTTACGTACGCCAGAAGATGAGACTTCACACATTCATTTCTCCTTGCTCTTGACTGTGGACATGACATGTCAGATGTTTGATGTTCCTACCTAGACTTTCCCACAACAGTAGACTGTAACATGAATTTTAAGCTGAAACTAATGCCTTTCTATCCTAAGTTGCTGTGTGTCGGGGTATTTTATCACAGCAATGGAAATGAAGCGGAAGCAGCCTGCTACCGAACCCATCTCTACCTCCATTTCCTCTCTGTCAACCATGAAAACAGGAGATACCTCACTAGGATAATTTGAGTATTGAATTAGATGTCATATATAAAGTTAAAATTTCAGCACAGTGTTCAGGAAATGGGAAATGCTCAATAGATATTATCCAAAACATGATAGTGTCAGAGACTGTACATATGCATTTGAAGCTGAGATGAGTTTCCAGTCTAGATCCATGAAGGAAATTCTCTACTTAGCCATTTGTCTGCATCTTTCATTGCTTGTCCTGTGGGCTATGAGGATGTCATGTGTCAGCCTCCTAACCCATCAGCTGTGCCTGATGTGAGGTTCACGATGGGTCTTCACAATCCTCTAATGATTTCTCCCATGTGTAAGGCGATGCAAGACTGCACTGGTGCCGGAGGACTCAGCCCTACCTGACTCCATCATTCAGTCTTGGACACATTGTTCAACTCTCTGGGCCTCAGTTTCTCATTGGTAGATATGGGATAATAACTATTTGGTGATGTAAAGAGAATAGTGTTCAACTGGTCTACAAAAACCAGAAGCGTCAATCCCTCTGCAGGTTAGTTTTAACCACTTCTAATGAATGGAGCAAGAAGGAAGGAGAAAGGGCTCCGTCACAACCCTCCACAACTTCTTCCCTTGTTTCCTATGCCTGCAGTACATTGTTGGGTGTGAGTTAACCCCTCTGGTCCAGTCACAAAACGATTCTATCTGAATTTAGCATACCCTGGTTAATATAACCGTCCGCTGTCTAGTGACACACAATGGAACTTCCTGTCATTATGGAAATCCTTATGTGGGTCCCATCTAATACTGTAACCACCTGTCTCAAAGGGCCTGTCACAGAACGCTTGCAAGGCAGCTTGGTTAAATCTAAGTGCCAAGCTTCATTTGACCGATTACATTTGGATTTATGTAGCCACCATGGCCACCAACTGCCATATTAGCACCAGATAAGGGACTAGTCTTGATTCTGTTTCTTGAAAATGCTAAACTCAGGGCCTGGGAGATAGATTACTGGGTAAGGATGCTCACTTTACAAGGATGAGGTGCTGAGTTGGAATCTCCAGCTCCCATGTCAAAAAATTAAAAAGGCATGACTGCATGTTCCCGTATAATCTTAACACTGAGAGACAGAGACAGGCAGATCCTAAGATCCTGCAGGCCCGCCAGCCAAGCTGAAACAGCAGGTTTCTGGTTCAGTGACAGACCCTATCTCAAGGCAATAAAATAGACAGTGATACAGGAAGACACCCGAGATCCTGCTCTGGGTCCACGTGAGCACCTATAAGCATGTACACTCATGTGTATGCAATACACATAAATAACACCATACACATACAACACAGGCATCACACACACAAAGGGAAAGACAGAGAGAAAGAGAAATGGTGAGCTTCCCTGACTCCGAGGGGTATGCCACTTATGGAAGCCCTGTCGAAGAGGAAATAATCTAAAGAGAAGCCTCTGCCCCTCCCTGCAGCTAACAGACCACTTTTTTTAAACCTATAGCAATGGTGTCAGCATGCACAAGACCCATGCAAACTCAAGCAGATACACACCCAGAACTGTAGAAATGGGCAGCAGGCCCTAATCTTAGCCAGAGAACTATCAGCAGCTGATTACTACTGGGTGAGAGAGAACTGATCTTTTTTTTTCTTTGTCTTTTCAAGACAGGGTCTCCCTTTAGCCCCAGCTGTCATGGAACTCACTCTGTAGACCAGGCTGGCCTTGAACTCACAAAGATCTGCCTGCCTCTGCCTCCCGAGTGCTAGGATTAAAGGCGTGCGCCACCACGCCCGGCTAACTGATCTTCTTAAAGGATGTGACTCTAGATAGGCTGACTAGACCTCAGTGGATGACCTTGCACTGCGGGACATCTGGGGACACTAACTTGACTTGATAAGCTTTAACACAAATGACAGAATGCATGAAATCTAATGTGGGGGCCTATGGGTGGGTGCTGAGGGGGAAGAGGGGATAAAGATGGTTATGATGTTCTGCATGAAATACACAAAATTTCAATTAAAAAAATTACAAAAAATAAACTTGCAAAATTAGTGTGTTTAATAGGCAGACAGGAACTAGGAGCTTGAAGCTCACCTGGGCAGGGGCAGTGGATACAAAGGCCTTCTTTTCTTCTCTCTATCTGCTGCAGTAACAAACCTAGGGACAAAGAATTCTGCCAGGCCCCCAAAGGGTGGGGATCTGACACCCCTTAAAATTCCTGATTTCTTATTCTTTCAAAGAAGGGGGTGAGTTAAAAAAAAAACACATTTTTCTCTGCCCCACATGAATTAAAAAAAAAACTTGCTAACCCAAACAAGCAAACCAAACGAACACCAGAGAGAATGGGCAGAGAACGCAGCCCAGCACAGCCCCATCCCCATCCTCATCCTTTGGCCGCCTTAAGATGGCTACAAGGGTGGTGGGGGATCGGCGAACCAGCACCATGTTGTGGTCAAATTAAATAAATTGACCTTGAGACATATATGCACCCTACATACATGAACACATGTATGCACACACATACACACATACATAAACTTTGTCTACTGTAGATGAGCCAGTGTGTCAGATCCAAACAAACAGTGCTAAAGAAACTGTCAGTAACTGACTTGAGATCCAAACGACTGGAAAGACCAGAGTACGATCAAGACAGAAACAAGTGGAAGGAGGCCTTCTGAATAATTACTCCTTGTTAATTGAAAAATGTAAATCACGTCATATTAGGATGAAGACAGGGTTAAATTGGGAAATTTCAATCCGCTCAGGCCTTATCTCTTGTTGGAACAATCCAGGTGATTAATCCCCAATATTCTTCAGGGATGCAGTGAAAAGCAGCAATTAAATTAACAGCTACAGAGTTTATGCTCAGAGATTCAAAAATGAAAGACGGAAACACTTTAATTTTTCACAAGTTGTTACCTTAATTATCTTCTTATTGCTCTGTCTCTTTTCCCTCATTACAAAAACACACCCTTAGTATCTACAGATCCCTTTAATTTGCTGGAGCTCAGTAGCAATGTAAGAAATGTCATCAGAGACACAAAGCCATAAATCTTACTTTGTGTGTGCTCATGGAAAATAAATTGCTCTGCTGTGCCTAGTCTCAGTGCTCCCTCTGCTGACCCTGACAAATACCTGCTTGTCTGCAAGTCACAGGACTCTATGCCCAAGACAGGGTTGATCTTTCTTTCCCTCTTTTTAAAATGATTTAGTTTACTTGTGTGTGTGTGTGTGTGTGTGTGTGTGTGTGTGTGTGTGTATACACATGTCTAGGAATGCCAGTAGAGGCCAGAAGAGGGAGTCTGCCCATTCTCCTGGAATTAAGAGTTAAAGATGGTTGTGAGACACCCAATATGAGTTTCTGGGAAGTAAACTCTCCAGCCCCCTGCTGTATCTTTTTAATCCAACAGCAGAGACAACAGAATTCCTTGGGAGGAGAGGGTGGAACTTAATTATCTTTTTAATGAAATGCAAAGACAAAAGATACCAAAGGTAGTTAGGGGAAATAAGAATTCAAATGGAAGCGTCTTTTTCTACATGAAAATGGGCTCAGTATCTTCTTCAATCACTCCTCACTTTATTTGAGCCAGGATCTCTCACTGAATCTGTGACTTGTTAGTTCAACTAGACTGGTCCCAACCAGGCCCCATGCATCCTCCGTCTATGCCTCCTCAGCATTGAAATTACAGGTGTGTGTTGCTGTGGCCAGCCTTGGGTAAATGTGGACACTCAGGCTTGTGTGGCAAGCACTGTGCTGACTGAGCCATCTCTCTAGATGCTTTACTCTTTTTGTTTGTTTCTTCTCTGAACCGTCAGCAGAGAAGCTCACTTTGTAAAGTATCAGTCACCTCTCAGAATGCAGCTAATCAAAATTGAAACAAAACAAAACGAAGCAAAACAGGGAGAGAAACACAACAATAGCTTCAAGGGGGGGGCTGCCTCATGGTGTTTTAACAGGTCCCTAGGCAGCGTGCATTGAAACTGTAACCATTATGAGCTATCTGCATACCACATAGGTGCTTAACACTGACTTCAGAAGCTCCTTTGTAAATTCTGCCCCAGCATCCAAACCATCACCTTCAGCAGCAGCCTCAGGACCACACTAACTGTGGTTTGTGCAGCCAGGATTTCTAAGCAGGGCTTGTAGACATGAATGAAGGCGAAGTGCAATTCTTTCCTTTTCTTTGCAAAAGACCATTTTCTGGCTAAGGAGGTGGGAGACTCAACGGCATCATTAAGAGAAGAGGCCAGCGATTCAGAAACTGTGCACGAAATTTAAAACAAACCTTCCCCCCCACACACACACCCCCCAGCCTGTGCGGAAAATAGGGATGTGATCAAATGACTATAAGTCCAACCTGGAGAGGGCATGAGTACTTATCAATAATTGAATGCACAGCGTCCTCAGTGCCTGAAGAAGTAATCTCTATCACTATAAATCCCCTCTCGGAGTGATGTGAATGTCTTTGACGGTTATATATACTAGGGCGGCATCTTTTGCTTAGTGTACTTTCTGAATTTCCAAAGTTTCACAGCAAAATGTCATCTCCCCGGAGAACGTCCTCACAACAAATTATTAGCACAGTTCTATTGATCATCACCCAAATGGCAAAAGAAAAAAAAATCTCAATAAATTTCATCTGGACCTTTACGGAAACCTCGAAAACGCATTATGCCTCTCTCTGCTGACCACCGTTTTTATGATCGCTATTGTATTTGCAGGGCAGTCAATTTTATACAGCATAACAAACTGCCAAGTGCTAACGCGATTCCCTCCATTACTGAGGCCCATGTATTAAATTTAGTGAAGCACAGTATCAGACTTCAAATATTGCAAGGCTTGGAATTGAATGGCGCAGAGCCTAATGTTATCAACCTGACAGATACACTGACACATTAAGTAGGAGATCATGTATTCATATTTGGAACTGATGTTGTTTTTCTGTTTAGCTGTATATTTTTTGGATTAGGCACGATATTTCAAAATGAACATTATGTTCCAGAATACAAGAGAAGAGACAGTCAAGCAACTCTCTTGCATTTCAGTTTTTTTCAATCCCTCCCCGCCCCATGGCAGATCAATTATAATTTTTCTTAATGACGTTCTGTTACCTATCTACTGAAGCTGTAAGTGCAACTCAAATAAATGTCACTTTTTAAAAAACCAATGGTTTATTATTTCCTTTTTGCCTTCCAACAGTGTCAATAAGCTCTAAAATCATCTCTCTAGCCTACGAATAAAAGGGAAGCTTTCTTTAGTATTAATCATATCTATCTCTCCTGCCTTCAGTAGGGCTGTTTCCTGCTTTTTCTTCCCTTTTTTTGTGCCATTGATTCTTTGTTTATTGCAACAAAAGATACTAAGATGAGGGAATTGCCTTGAATAGTTTGCTTTTATTCCAGCGTCAGTCAACCATCACAGCCACTTCTCGTTGGAAAGAACGCCGAGTACCTGGTCTGTTCATCTGTCACACTGAAACGCACTGACCCACAGACAGAAGCAGACCCCGCAGCCAAGGGTTGCAACCATTCCTCTCTAAAGCTTCTACAGGAAGCAATATTTTGCCCCAAATATAAATTTCTCTGACAATGAATGTAATCTTAAAAAATTATCTAGTCTCTCTTCCACTCTTACTTTTTCTAAAGCCTTGAAAATCTGATACTCGACCCTCTCTAGGTCACTAAATCTGGTATTAGAAACTGCATTGTGCATGTCAATAAGTGAGTCTATATGTCAGAACCTAATTTTGGAAAAATGAAGTCACTTCTGGGAAGCAAAGAAGTTAGCAGGGACAACTGATGGCTTATTCTTTGTTTGCAGTCCATGGATTCATTATAGTCAAAAGGACCAAAATGCAGTCTGTGTAATGGGTACCATTCCTGTTCTTTGGGACAGTCCCATGCCTCCATAGAATGAGGAAACATTGTTTGCATTTTGGGGGGTTGCTGAGAGATTTGTTTTCAGTTTTCGTAAACTCACTATCATTAAGACTTTGCCTACTTTGAAGAGCACATGTAAGGGACATTCCATAAGTGTAGTGTCCTCAAACAACACTGTGATGGTTAGCTTTAATTGTCAATGTGACTGTGATAACTGACTTTAAATGTCAACTTGCCACAACTTAGAATCCCCTGAGCAGGGAACAAAGCATCAAGTGAGCCAGCAAGCAGCATTCCTCTGTGATTTGTGCCTCCAGGTTCCTGCCCCGAATTTCCTCAATGACTGTGACCTGCAAGTGCACGTTGTTCATAGCCAGTGCTTTATCATATCAACAGAATCCTGGAAAGATAGTCTCAAGGAGGGATTGTTTACATTGCATTGGCCTGGGGATTGTCTTTTAATTGTTTCAATTAAGTTACTGTTGTGAGAAGATCCAGCCCACTGTGGGGACATGGGCAGCTTTCCCTAGGCAGGGGTCCTGAACTTTATGGGTGGAGGAACTGAGCTGAGCCAAAGGAAGCAAACACATGAGTTCTCTGTTCTTGACCGTGGATGTGACCAATAAGCTTTCAGCTCTTGCCAGTATGACTTTCACCCAATGATGGGCTGTACCCGGGAATTTCTGGATAAAATAATTTCCTTTTGCTTAAGATATTTTATTGTAGCAACAGATAGGAAACTAGAACAAACACCAAAGGGTTAGCACATGGCAGGATTTCCTTATTTATTATTACATTCTATTGCATGTGTATACCAACTGTCTAGCCATGGGCAGGTAGCTAGTCATTTCTATCCTCAGTGCTCTCACTCCCAGTAAACTGAACATGGGTGTGCCAGGAAGCTATATGTTTTGAAGCTTCCCAGGTAATCCTACATGTAGATAGTGTAACAAGCTATCTCTCCACAATATTACTCCTAGAAATAAGATTTTGCCTTCTCAAAATTATACCAGTGGGGTACTTAGCAAAGGGGGAATATTTAATTTCAGTTCAATATTCAAAGGGCTATGAACAGATCACAAGTCTAGCTCCACCAGAGAAGCTGAGGACCACTGGTTAGGTGCACAAGGGACCCTTGCATTACTGTCTCCCCAAAAGAGGAGAAAGAAAAAGGAAACTGTGCCTGACTCCCTGCATACGCCATCCTGAGCTCTCAGCTGGGAGAAATGGTGTACAGAAAGTCTTCACATCCAGAGTCAAACTCCAGTGCCAACCATGGGCACCACTTGTAACCTGCCTCACTTCCGGTGAGTTCCTTCCGTCCTCCAATCCTCCCTCTTGTCCACTATAAAGTGAAGATCATAAAACCTATCTGAGCAGGAGCAATAGAGACAAAGCGGCCAGGAAGGAGGCAGAAGTGGCCATGATAAGCAGAAACTATCACTCTTCCGATAACAAAGACCGTTTGAAAATATGAACTTCCACCTTTTAAGACACATCTGATTAAATTAGGAGAATGGATCACTTCCTTGATCTGTTATGAATCGTCTCTACATAGGACTGATCCCCAAACTGGAGACTGTAATTTCTCTGTCTCCAGATCCCCGATGACCTCTTGTTGATGGAACCCTAGAATTGTGTGTGTGTGTGTGTGTGTGTGTGTGTGCGTGCGCGCGCGCGTGCGTACATATTGAAGCCAGAGGATAACCTTGGCTATAGTTGCTCAGACACTGTCTCTATATTTGTTTTGTTTTGTTTTATTTTGTTTTGTTTTTTGGTCTTTTTGAGACCTATAGCCCCAGCTGGCCTGGAATTCACTATGTAGATGGACTGGCCTTGAACTCACAGAGAACCTCCTGCCTCTGCCTCCTGAATACTGGGATTAAAAGCATGTATCACTGAACCCAGGATTTTGTTTGTTTGTTTGTTTTAATTTTTTTGAGAGAGGATCTTTCCAAGGGTTGGAACTCACCCAGGAGTCTCTCATGGGTAGCCAGAAAGGCCCAAGGACCTGCCAGCCTCCACCTCCAAGGACACATCACCAGAACCAGCATTTTTTTTACATGGGTTCTGATGAATGCACTCTGTTTACAAAGGAAGCCCTTTACCAGCTGAGCTTTCTCTCCAGTCCTAGTATTATTCTTGGTCCTTACGCTAATATTCTTCTACTCAGTAAAATACGTGGACAAAATTTGAGCACAACATTCAAAGCAAAAGGATTTTCTACAGGACTGGCCCTTTAGAACACTGTCTATTTTTGACAGTTTTAGAATAAAATCATATTCTTATGGTTATAAAGGAAAAGGCAATGAAAATGTCACTGGGTGTTAAACCTATATCTTCATCATGGAGTCTAAATATTCTCATCCATGTACATGGAGACACATTGATTGACTGGTATGTTCAATCATTCAAAACATGCTGACCATGCACAAACTCTCTCTGAACTGAGCTAAGTCAGGCACTGAGGTTCTGTGATGAGGGGGACCATGCAGTTCACTGTCTAGAACTTGTTAATGTGCAAGAAGATGACAGTCACAGCAAACACTAGATGAAATCACATTGTTACTTGCCGAGGGTCACTAGAATATGGTGCGAAGGCACCAAACCTCTTTATCTGGCTTCAAAATGAGGCATCTTCAATCATGAGGAACTATTGGTCAAGCAAAATAGTAAAGATTCCAGAGCTGTGGCTACAGTTCAGTAGTAGAATGCTAGCCCAGCATGAATAAAAATCTAGGTTCAATCCTCAGCATTTCCAAGAAATAAATACATTTTAAAAATTAAAGGATCCCATATAGGGGAAACAGCACAGGCAAAGGCACAGACCAGCCAGAGAGGCAAATGGGGGCCTCCACCCAATTTAGAATTGCCATCAGTGAACACTGAAACAGGACATGGAAAGCAATGCTGACTAAACCTAGCACCGAGAAGTTCATTTACTGTTTTTGGCACATTTTAAAATCATAAAACACTCCTCCATCTTGATGCTACCTTTGATTAATGTCTTTTGTGATAGGACAACTGATATCGCCCCATGGGGTAACAGAGTCTGTCTCCCCTACCCTATGAAGCAAGACTGCATTTGTAAGTGGCCCTGGCAAAAGGAATCAGGCAAAAAAGACCCCATAGGCCTTGAGCCCTTGTCCTTTAGTTTGCACAATCATCCTGCTCCATTTTCACTAATCTACCTCACTGTGGGAGCCAGACACACCATCCTGATGAGGGCCCAGGAGAGCTGTGTTGCAAAACTGAGTCTTCCTGACCACAGGCACCCGAGAGCACCCCGACCCCCCCCCCCCCGACTTGCCATCTGGAGACTCTGAGAAACAGAAAAAGTGTTATTCAAGAAGCGACTAGAGTTGGGGCTAGCTTGTTGTACTGTGGCTTACTGAAGCAGCTAGCCACGCTGAACCTAAACTCCATAACATCAAAATGGAGCTGATAGAGTTAATTTAAATATCTTTATATTTCAAAGTATTTAGATACTAATCCTATTTTCTGGGATTATTGTAAGGATTGAAAGAAATAATGGGTTCCTAAATGCAAATGACTTAGAATACTGTGTGGCATTTAGTGCACGCAAATATTCTTTGAAAGGAAACCATGGTGGTTTTGTTTTGCTTTGTTTTCTGGTTAGAGTTTTAAGGTGTTTGTGTTTGTGTTCAGCTAGGGCTGCCCATTTGGAAGAAAAGCAGCCTGGAGCTGCTGTACCACTTGAGATCCTCCCACCCACCTCATTCCAGGAAGAGCCTGCCAGAGGGTAAAGTCAGCAGAGAAAAGCTGAGCCAAAAAGAGAAAGGATTCCAGGCAGTCCAGCGGAGCAGTCGACCACCTGCCTCTCCTCCGCTCCTGCAGTCATGTTAAACAGTATGCTCCTTCTTCCAAACATGACTGTGCTCTGATTCTGTCGCAACGTGCAACCCAAAGAGTCCTGGTTTGCAAGTTGCTTGAAAACATCCTTACAATCTAGCAAACTACCTGGGGTTTGACTCTAGCCATGTTAAAGAAGATCATTCAGCCTGCAACCAGCCTCTAAGTTATCCAAAGAAAAATGTAGATGGTCTAGCTTCTTTTCTGTCGCTCTGACAAACACTATGACAGAAAGCAACTTAGGAGAGGAGAGGGCTTATTTTAGCTTACATTTCCAGGTCACGGTCCATCGTTGAGAGAAGTCAGAGTCAGAACCCAAGCAGGAACTTGAAGCAGAAACCTAGGGGAGTGCTGCTTGCTGGCTTGATCACAGGCCTATGCTTAGGAAGTTTTCCTATATAGCTCCAAGACCACCTACCTAAGGAACTGCACTGTCCTCACTGGGCTCAGCCCCCCTCCATCAATTAATGATCAAAACAACCCCCTCCAGACATGCGCACCAATCAACCTGATCTGCCCTACCCCTCAATCGAGACTCCTTCCTCAGGAGACTCTAGGCTGTGTCCAATTGACAGTTAAGGCTAACTAGGACAGTAGGCCAGCTCATCTCTGAAGAGGATCCAACTCAAAGTCCACTGAAACATGGACTTCATGCAGCTGACATAGCTCCGTTAGGGAAAGCATTTGCCTTGCAAGCTGGAGAAACTCACTTGGATCCCCCAAACCCACAGAGTGGCAGATGTGCTGACTTGTGATGAAAGGTAGAGACCACCGGAGAGCTGGAGCTCAGGGCCAGCTAGCCTAGATGACTTGGCAAAGTGCCATGCCCATAAGAGGCTACGCTTCAAACAAGGAGTGGAAGGCACCTGAGGGAAGACATTCCAGACTGTCCTCTGACCTCCTGATGCACACTTGTGTACCCTCCTCCACACAAACATTCACACACACACACATATACACACACACACACCCTCACTCTCCTTCGTTATGCAATTCCTTGAAACCATTACTGTCATTTCAGTCACTCTTGATCTCATCCTTACCTTTTTGAAAGCCTGGTTGAGAGCCAGTGAACTCAGTACCAATATACACATAGCTACTCAAACACATACATAGACACATACACACATAGACACATACACTCACACACATAGACACATACATACACATACACACAGACACATATACACACAGACACTCACAAACACAAATACAGACACATAGAGATACATAAACACACATAGACACATACACTGACCACTGACACAAATATGGGGCAGGGGAGAATCCATTCTGCCCTGGCTTATCTTAAACAGAACTGTATACAAATGGATGCATACCTTTGCAGAGCAGTATGTGTAAGACGGTAGTGATGTTTGTGCACAGTCGCAAGGAGTGTAATTAGTATCAGATCAGGTATTATCTGTAATGCTCATAAGCAGTCCTGGCAAACTGGAAACACTTGATGAGCCAACTGATCTATTTTCAATACTATCTCCTCTTTTACTGCAGGGGCGGGGGGGGTAGCAGGATGCGTGCTATGGACAGTGCTACTTTCTTTATTTTATTTATTTCTGTATGTGTATGAATGTACTGTCTGCATGCAGGTTTGTGCACCCGTGTCGTGCAATGCCGCGGAGGTCAGAAGAGGGTGTCGGATTCCCCTGGAACTGGGGTTCTCCTGGAATTGGAGTTTCGGACGGTTCTCGG
>VZQC01000127.1:3172524-3318960 GCA_009823505.1 Rhizomys pruinosus | reverse complement strand
ATTGTTAAAAAATGAAAAAAAAATACTGAGAGAAAGATGCAGGACAGTTATGGCAGAATGCATGATCTGGGATAGGGTAGGGTGTGGTGGGGGGAAGGGAAAGGAAAATATGTCTGAACTGAATTGGAAAATGATGTATGAAATACACAAAGCATCAATAAAAAAAAGAAAAAAAAAAGAATGTAAGGGCTGTGGAGAGATTGGGGTGAATCATGAGACTACAGCAATATAGACTGGACTCCTAATAGAGCAACATGCTTGTGCATACAAGCTTCTCCAACTGGACTATGGGAATCTTGGGTTGTTCAAAATTTGGAAATAGATACTTGCAAATTGGTTTTACATGAATGTTACTTACATTCATTGCTTATGCTTAATAATTTGGCTCAGTTCAAAAAAATGCACCAATTACCTAATTGTACAGCACACTGAGTAATGTCAATGTTATCTGAAAACAACTGTACTATTATATTGTCTAATCCCTTAAAATAAACAAATAAAAGAGAAAAAAAACAAATATTTTTTCTTCTTCCAAGAAATATTTTTTAAAAGCAACTTGTGGGGAATTCGCCAGCCCAGAGTCCATTACTGAGGTACCTCAGTTTCCTCTGCGGAATGAGAAATCCATTTCCTGAGCTTTTGTGTAGGTAAAGAAGATTAGCATATAGGAATCCTTAGAACTATCCATGAGTATGGACCCATAGGACATGTGCAAAAAAATATGTCCTCTATACAGTCAGTGAAAACAAGCAGAATGACTTAGCATCCATTAGGCTGTTTAACAGAAACCCAGACCCTTAAACAGGACTTCTTATGCCTGAAGGAGCTGGTGTTGGAGACTGCTATTTAACATTGATTGAGCATGAATTTACCTGTGCCTCGCTAAAGACCTGTATGTGTAAAAACACTTTGGACTCGGGCCTAATGAAGAAGGTGGCATTTGGATGCCGCTGCACAGATAAAAACAGGTTTGCACTATCTGAGAAACTCACCTGAAGTCCCATATCTAGCAATTGGAAGAACTGTGATTTGAACTGAGGTGCTTTTACCCCAACAGCAGATAATTAAAGAGAATCAGCAGAAGCACCTCTTCTCTTCCCATGAGCAAACCCCTCCCGAGTCATCAGCTTTGGTTTCCTTTAAATGCCTCATATTCAATAGAGGGTTCTCCCCATCTGAAATACAGTTCTGTTCTTAATCAGTTGCCCCTCCCTCTCATATGTAATGGCTACCTCTGAGTCTGTGAGGAATGGAGTTCCAAGTTTCCTAGGCCCATGAATTGAGCTAATGCCTCTGCTTGCTTCTTCCTGAGCTCACATTTTAATTAGCTCATAAGTCTGTCACTGACTGGTGAAATATTTATTTCTCAGGAATACACTTTAGTAATTTATGAATCACAATCACACAGTAGAAACAGGATATGGACTGTTTTGAGGCTGACTGACACTGGATGCTCTTTCTACCTGAAGCATGGCCTCCACGTCATGATCTGTGTGCTAAAACTTGCTTCCTTTTCTGCATCTGGGATCAAATTAGGAGGGTTTTGGGGGGTGGGGGTGGAAGATTTTATGGTACAATTTGGAATGATATGTGAATGAAGCCAGATTCTATAATATAGAACCTTGTTGAGAAAGGTATTAGAAGCCTTAAAATAATCTTAAGAGGCAGCTGGAGCATCCACTGCATAAACACGAGGTCCCAAGTTCAAATCTCCAGGCAGCCATATAAAAGCTGGGTGTAGGGGCATGGGTTGGTAACCCCACTGTTGAGGGAGAGGGGAGGGACAACCTGATCCCTGGGGCTCATTGGTTAGCAGCATAACCAATCAGTGAGCTCCGGGTTCAGTTAGAAATCTTGTGTCAACAAACAAGGTGGAAAGCAATAGAGGAAGGCACCTGATAGCAAGCTCTCACGTGAACACAGCCACACGTACACATGCATGTGTCACACCCCACATACAAACACACACTTATAAATGATTGTTACAAAGAGGGAAGGGGGGCACTCAGGGAGAGAGGAAGGGAAGGAAGAATACAATACAGTACTTATGGAAGAAATATGCAGTTCATGTTTAAGATTAAACCTATTATAGAGCATTATCTGTATTCAAATTACACTCTGTCCATTTAAATTAGAGATAGTCAAATTACAGGTGTTTAATAACATCTCTTATTGACAAGTCCATTAAAGGCTCTCTTCATATTTAGTAAAAATATAAAACATGATAGCCATGTTGGGGCAGTCTGATGGCTCAGTGGGTAAAGGCATTTGCCACACAAACCTGAAGACCTGAGTTTGATTCCTGGAACCCACATGGTGGGAAGGAGAAAACAGACTCCACAGCATTGTCCTTTAACTGTTATATGCACACTTTCTCATGTAAGTTCCCCCCACCCCCAACATTACACACACACAATAATCAATGAAATTATAAACAAAATTAAAAATAGAACACTACAGCCACTTGGAGAGTCAAATGAATGCATGTGTAATATTTATAAAGGCTCTATCTTTGGCCTAGATATTCTTGGAATAAGACTCAGAGACAGAGGAATAGAAACTTATATGCAAGCACCTATGTAGAATATTCTTGTCCTTGCAGATCTCCCTGCAGCATGAGAGACTTTTACAAACATGATGTGGATGGTGTGGTCACTCCATCATTCCCATGAAAGAAAACATCAGTGATCTCCATTTATTACAAATTGTGAACATATAAATTTCATAAACTATTAGTCATCAATTTCAAGACAGAACGAAACATAAAAACAAAATCAATTCCCTGGTTCTATGGGTTCTGAATCCTAAATCTCCTCTGCTTAGCGCACAACAGACACTATTTGAATCATGGTTGACCAGTCCCAGGAGACTGCCCAAACCTTGAGGAGATGGCTTGTGTCCTGGGGGCCATGATAAAACTCTGCCTAGCAGTGTGCATAGCACGGACAGTGTGATCAGTGCTCATGGTGGACCTTCCCAGAGACACTGTGTCCTTTCATCCTCATAGTGAACAGAAAGCTGCCTGGTGACCCCTCCCATGGAAGCTCTTCCACGGGGCTCACATCCCATCAGTGTGAACTGCATTTGCCAATTCTGCAGTCCTTGACTGGTGCTAGAAGTTTACTTTTCCGAAACATTCAGTTTTAGGCTTTAATAGATTAGTCGAATGGAAATGTACAGTAAGCTAGAGCAGCAACAAATCCGGAGCCTGACTATTTGTTGCCTGTTTATTCTCTTGTGAAGTGAGGAGTCATTCCAACAAGCTGGAATGAAGTTGATTCATTGCAATAAATTGGTCTGAGAGGAGAGGTTTGGAAGAGCAGAGACCCTGGTGCGTGTGGCCGTGCGACTGCTGGCCCCACTGAAGAACATGGCTGGGAACTACACATATGCTTCAAAAGCATTTTGGGTAATTCTCCTGGTCCAAGTTCCCTTCTCTTACCTTCCCCTTCCCCCAGAAGAAGATCTATTTACAGAGGAAGCAGCTGGTTGCCTATCTGCCTGGTTTCCTTTATGTATATTCGTGAAGGTAGAACTCATGACATGAAATAATTATTGAATAGGGAAAAAAAGATCAATAGCAAATCCCACAGAGAAGGGAATTCCAGAGGTTTCTACTGCTTGTGCCTCAGTTTTCTGATCTGGAAGATGGACCCTTGATGGTACCTACTATGAAAGAACAGTAGTGAGTACTACATAAGGAGATCCGCATCTCCTTATTTATTGGGCCCAGTGCTTGGCACTCAATCATTGTTCATCACAGTTGAGTTGCTATCAAAACTTGGGCCCAAAGCTGTCAGCTGTTGTAATATTTAGTTAATCTTCAATAAGTATTACAGATGCTCACTCCAGTCAGGTCTCAGTGCTTCTTGGGGTGGGCATTTTTTCCCTTTTCTTTTTTGCATGCAGTTGTGTGTGTGTGTGTGTGTGTGTGTGTGTGTGTGTGTGTGTAGGCATGTTCACATATGTGTGACTGCACAGGGGTATATGGAGGCCTAAGGCTGAGTTGGGACACTTCCTGCTTGCTTGCCACCACATTATTCAAGGCAGAGTCTCTCAGCTGAACACAGAGCTTGCCAGTAGGCTGGATTTAGCTGGCCCACTTGCTCTGGGAATCCCCTGTCTCTCTCTGCCTTGTGAGAGCTGGAACAAGAGCCAGGATGTCACGCCCACCTGGAATGTATATGCGTTCTTGTGATCCAAACTCCAGTCTCACACTTTCTATTTTTAACCCCAATCTATCTCAACAACTTCAGGATAGGCATTTAATAAATGTAGTGGGCAGTACCTATGCTGGTCCTCAGTGACCTCTGCCACTGTGCCAATCCCTTCACTGGGCCTGATTAATTTAATTCATGAATAAGATAAGACATGAGAGATGGTATCACTGCCAGGATCATAATAAAATAATTATGGGCTGGAGAGATGGCTTAACGGTTAAGAGCACTGACTGCTCTTGCAGAGGACCAGGGTTCGATTCCAAGCACCTACATGGTGGCCAGGTGTGTTGGTGCACACCTTTATGCCTTTAATCCCAGCACACAGGAGGCAGAGGCAGGTAGATCTCTGTGAGTTCAAGGCCAGCCTGGTCTACATAGCAAGTTTCAGGCCAGCTGGGACAAAGGGTCTCTCCTGTCTCAAAAAATAAAGAAAGAAAATAAAAGAAAATTATGTGTTTCAACTTGGCGGTCTTCTCTGGTTCTCTCTTGAATTTCCAACTCTGGAAACCAAAATCGTTGCCTTGGGGAAGCATTCTATAGAGGTACCTATAAAGAACTTTGGAGGAGAACTTCTAAGTCTTCCAGCAGTCACAGGAGAGAACTTAGAAATGGATCCTCATACAGTCCATACTTGATATACTGTTAGCCTTGGCCTTAATTATCAAAAGCCCTCAGCACAGATGTCCTCAACGTCCTGGCTCATGGATACTGGGAGATGATAATTATAACTAAAACAGTAATTTCAGTGTTTTGTTTATTTAGTTGTTGTTGTTGTTGTTGACATGATTTCATGTAGCTGGGCTGGATTCAAACTCAGTATACATCCATGGCTTGCTTGAAACTCCTAATCCTTTTACTTCTACCTACTGAATGCTGGGATTATAAGAATGAACCGAACAGCACCCAGCAATATACTACCAGTTTTTATTTTCCATTAGAATATAAGCAGGACTTCCATACATAATTTTCATTGCCTTTGACCTAACACTCATTATTGTTCCTAGAAATCAGCAAAAACTCAGAAGTCTTTTCCTCCATGAAAGAACAGAGGCTGCTGGGAAGGTTCACTGTGGTCCAGATGGCTATCCCTCATCTGAACTTTTGCCATAAGCAATAGAAAGAAAATGCATTGTAGGGCATAGTAGTACATACACATATCATGCCAGCAACTAAAGAGGCTAAGGCTCTGGGAAGATTGAGAATCTGAGGCTAACCTGAGCTACATAGCAAGACCCTATATCAAAGAAAAACTAAAAGGAAAGGAAAGAAAAAAAAAAAAAACAAATGTAACAAATCAAGAACACACTGGTTTTCTGTGCAATCCTTGGAACTAAATGGAAAAAGGCAACTGGAAACATCCTATTGAGCAAGATGAACAGGCCCAGGAAACAAACACCATGTGCTTTCTCTCATATACAGAATCTGTGTAAAGAAACAGAGGAGGATCTCAGCAGGAAAGGACCAGAGCTCCCAGGAAAGAAGTTCATGGGGGTGAACAGGATCAAAGTTCAGAAAAGAGCATACGTGTGTGAAGATATTTAAATGAAAGCCATGATTCTGTATAATGAACATATGCTAATAATGTTTTAAAAAGAGTATATGTTTGTATGATTCTTATTTGAGAAACACTACATCACATTGTTCTTAAGCAATCACTTTGGTATAATCAGTGTAGTTGTTTAAGAATCTTATCTATTTTCAAGCTCAGACCCCCACTCTAGTACCTAGTGTTGACTGTTCCAAAGCCCAGACAATTCTCTGCACTTTAATTTGTTCAAACTCAAGCTAACTCACACATGGTGGGAGCCATCACAACTGCATGTTTTGACTCTAGGCAAATGCCACACGTGACCACACCTGAGTCTGCAGAGGGAGAGTCGGCAGGAAGGAGGAAAGCAGCAGCCACTGAGAAATCACCTCAGAGCATTATCTGTGCATGTTCATGTGTGTTTGTGCGTGTGTGTGCGGTTGCATGTGTGTGTGCAGTTGCGTGTGTGTGTGTGTGTGTGTGTGTGTGTGTGTGTCTGTATGTGCCCTGTGTGTGGAGATTACAGGACAATCTCAATTGCTCTTCCTCTATTGCCTCCCATCTTATTTTTAAAACAATAATTGTTTTTTCTTTTTTGGGAGAACTTCAAACATGAATATTGCATTCTCATCGTCTCCATCTCCTCTTCCTCTTAGCTCATTCCATGCACCCGACTCCCTCTCAGTAGTTAAGATGACTTCTTTGCTGGGCTTGGTGGCACATGCCTTTAATACCAGCACTTGGGAGGCAGAGGCAGGTGGATCTCTGTGAAATTCAAGGCCACCCTGATCTACAGAGCGAACCCACCAGGCCAGGTGGGACTAAAGGGAGACCCTGTCTCAAAAATACCAAAAAAAAAGGAAAAAAAAAGATGACTTCCTTATTATTCTTGCACACACACACACACACACACACACACACACACACAATGCACTGAGTCCACTTAGTAGTGCTCTTGTGTATAGGGTGGACCATGGTTTTTGAGGCATGGTCTCTCAGTGGCCTGGAGTTTGCTACTTAGTCTAGGCTGTCTGGCCATGGACCCCGGGGATCCATCTTCTTATCCCACTCTCTCATTGCTGGAATTATGAGCACGGAGCATCGAAGCAGGCCACTTTTTTACCTCAGTTCTAGAGGTGGAACCCAGGCCCTCCCTGCCAGCACTTCGCTGACTGAGCCACCTCCCCAGACCCAAGTCAAACCATTTTTGTCACAAATCTCAGACAGGGCCTGAAGTGTGAAAAAAAAATCCAGAGAGGCTGCAGAGACTCATCCCTGCTAGGCCAGGGAGGAGGTGGGAGGCTCATTTCAGCCTTGAAAGGACTGTGCCCAGGAGGGGAAGGCCTTTCAGGACCATTCAAATGACAGAGGAGAAAGATCCAAGGCTGGAGGAGATGAATTGGTGGCATTCAATTTCTCATTAGGCTCATGGTGTCAGTTTCATTTGGAAGCATGTTCCGGTGCTAATTTTCACAGTGCCTGAGTGCTTCTTAAAATGAATAGCACTCACTCATGCTTCTGTGCAGCCTGCATGGCCCATTTCAATGCCTTTATTAAAGGGTAGAGTGAGCACACACTTCCTTTCCAAGGGTAGGAGTTTAGAGCTGTTAGACATGGGACCTTGGACCTATGCAGCAAAAGGCCACTCCCCTAAATGTGTGTATCTCTCTCTTTCTCTCTCTCTCTGTGTGTGTGTGTGTGTGTGTGTGATTTTTTTTTACTGTAGCTTGAGTATAAAATATGCAAAATCATTAGTTCACACACAATGGTTTTACTAATTATTTCCCATTCTGCAACATGAGAGCTCTACATAAGAAAGGATGCACTTTTCTATTTTTCTTTTTTTTTTTTAATTTTTTTGAGTTATTTTTATTTTATGTGTATGAGTGTTTTGCCTGGATGTACGTAAGTGCATCTATAACATGTAATACCCATGGAGGCCAAAAGAGGGCGTCAAACCATATGGAACTGGAGCAGCCAGTGCTCTGCTGAACCATCTCTCCAGCCTGCACTTTTCTATTTTTTTTTTTTTCTAACATGCTTCAGGCCAAGCTGAACTGAAAGTCATCTCAGGTTGGCCTCAAACAGCAATCTGCCTGCCTCAGCCTCACAATTTCTGGGACTACAGGTATGAACCATCACATGGGACAAGAAAGAATTCACTTCTGAAAAAGATTCATGTCTTAAGGACAACAGAGAGTTAACTCAGCCTTAGTGTTTTCTCTTAAACATGGCCCAATTTTGAAAGGAGAGAGACTTTTTGCCAAATTTCAAGCAAAAGCTCTTTGGTCATAAAGCTCATCATTGATCAATTACAAACAAATTTATCAAGGGCTCAGGACATGAAAGACACAAGTGAACTTTAACGACAGAATTCCCTATGAGTTAGAGAAATACATCTTCTATGTGTGCATGGTGTGTATGTGTGTGTGTGTGTGTGTGTGCACACGTTTGTGTGTGTGTGTGTGTGTGTGTGTGTGTGTGTTCTCTGCCTTGTTCCTGGATGCAAAGGCTCTCTCTGAGTTAGAGAAATATATCTTCTATGTGTGCATGGTGTGTATGTGTGTGTGTGTGTGCACACACGTTTGTGTGTGTGTGTGTGTGTGTGTGAGTGTGTGTGTGTGTTCTCTACCTTGTTCCTGGATGCACAGGCTCTCTTCATTATTGGAGTTTACCCTTTCTGGGAATAGTTTGGCTCACTAGTGAACCCCCAGATCTGCCTGTCTCCACTGTTCTCCCCACACTGGGCTTATAAGCATGTACATCTGTACCTGGTGTTTACATGAGTGCTGGGGATCTGAAGTCAGGCCCACAGCATGCACTTTCACCTACTGAGCCATCTCCTTGGCCTGTAGAAAAAGATCTTACAAAAATACCCTAACACACAGAGATGCATGAGTTGAGACAGTCGTGAGACATGATCAATGATTGTGACAAAGGAAAAGTTCTTCTAATAAGAGATAAGAATATAGGGGCTGGAGAGATTGCCTAGTGGTTAAGAGTGCTGACTGCTCTTGCAGAGGACCCGGGTTCGATCCCCAGCACCCACATGGTGGCTGAGAACCATCTGTAACTCCAATTCCAGGAGAACTCCAGTTCCAGAGGAATCCAACACTCTCTTCTGACCTCCGCGGCATTGCACGACACGGTGCATAAACTTACATGCAGACAGTACATTCATACACATACAAAAATAAATAAAATTTAAAAAAGAGATAAGCATATAAATAAATGAAGACTCCGATGAATAAGCATTCAAATAATGAGTGTATAGAGGCTTTAAGTGAGCCAGATCTGGGCTGGGTTATTACCTCAGTCATCAAAGTGCCAGTCCTGCAAGCATGAGAACCCAGAACCCAAAAGCTTGGTCTCAAGACACATGCTTGTGATGCCAGCACTGACTGGACAGACAGACAGACACAGGACAATGCCTGGGGCTCACTGACCACACAGCCTAATCCACCTGGTGAGTTACAGGCCAATGACAGCACTTGTCTCAAAAATCCTAGGTGGACAGTGTCTGAGGAACATCTTATCCACTGACTTCCATACACAGGTGCACACCACAATCACTTGTACACACATACACACACACACACACACATAAGAGCAAAATATCTCTCTACATATTGATGTACAAATATCTCCACTGAGGTAGAGACCAGAAAAAATTATAGACCACCATATTCAATACAAAAGTCATAAATATCACATATTCTGAATGTGGCCTGAACTCAAGCAAGAAAAATATTTTTTTTGGTCTTTTTGAGACAGAGTCTCCCTTTAGTCCCAGCTGGCCTGGAGCTCGGTATGTAGACCAGGCTGGCCTTGAACTCACAGAGATCCACCTGCCTCGGCCTCCCAAGTGCTGGGATTAAATGTGTGTGCCACCACACCCTGCAAAAACTTTTTGTTTTTATAGATTTACATGATCAAATGTCAAGATTCCCTCAAATACAGACCCAGATGAGAGGTGCTGGAGGACACTGCCGACAGCAGAGGGGTCCACCACAAAGAGAGAAACAAAGCTTTTACTCTTTGCTTTGTCAGCACCTTCATTGCTTAAAAATATCAAAACTCCTAACTGTGTGATTAAACTAGCCACACCCCAGTGCAGAATGGCTAGGGTGTGCAGAGCATCTCTGCAGGAACGTGACTGGAAGTCATCCTCACGGATCTCCCTGCAAGTCATGCTCCCTGTCTGTGCACAAGGTCAGTCTCTTTCCAAAAGAGCTCAAGGTATTTATATACTTTTAGGAGGACAAGTAAGTTTTGTATATGTTTATAGAGAGCTGGCGTTTGAATTGACTGTTCCAGTAGGTGCATTTTATCATCCATCCTGTCAGGCTCTGCATAACTTCGCTCTGTCGAATCAGGTGAGTCTGATTTCCCCTGTTGGTGTGAAGTTAACCATCAGCAACTTTGGGGCAGCTTATAGAGATGCAAACCCAGGCAGATAAGCTGATTACATTCCTTCTAGAAGACCTCAGTTAAACCAGCTGAGTAGCATCATTTCAAATCACCACCAACGGTTCCTGTTGTTATCAGTCCTCTTCCTACACAAATGACCCAGAAAAGCTGAAATGATTTGTTTGTCCCATTCAAGAGCATAAATACAGCTCAGGCCTGGTTTTCTCCTTCAAGGTCTCTGGAGCTTATGGGATGGGATGGTGCAAGGTGTGTATGTGTGTGACTGTGACTGTGGGGGTGGGGGTGTGTGTACAACTATTCACCCACAATTTATAGACAGGGGTAGATTTAAAACAATCTTTATTTTCAGACTCAAGTTTTTAAAACAATATCATAAATAGGGTGGCACTGTTTGGAGACACCGACAGGAACTCTTAAGGCTTTTGAGTCCATGGACAATATGTCTTTGAAGGATCACTGTTTTGACTGTAAATTATAAACGGTGCATAGAGATGGATACAGGAAGTTCGGGTGATTCAGATGTCTTCTGCTTAGGAACATTAATAATTAATTACTTGGACTAGTGCATAAGATCTCAGAAATTTTTATCTCTGTGGAATGCCCCCTCTCTCTCTTGCACTCCTCTTCCTTCCTCTATGTATTCTCTCTCTCTCTCTCTCTCTCTCTCTCTCTCTCTCTCTCTCTCTCTTTCTCTCTCTGGGAAGATCCAGTTTGAATTAGGGGCTAGTTCTTAGCTAGTATCCCTCAGGGCATGGGTGTGGGAGTCATGGGGCTCCTCTGACCCCGCCCCAAGTAGAAAAAGCAACGTGACTCAGGCACAGGATGCTAGGCCTAGCAGCAGTATACAGTGGCACGAAACTGGGGGTCTGTGATTGGCTCTGGGAGCTGACGTCGTTTTGCTTATAAAAGTGAGTTGCAGCAGGCAATAAATTGAATTCTCCTTTACCATCATTACACAGAATTCCCAGTCGTTATTTTGCATGCATACAGGCTGAAGCAAGCCTGAATTTGAAGTGTTGGTAACTAGTGGGTTCGAGGAAAGACTATCAGACCCCTACCTGGGTAAGCTAGTTTAAGGTTGGATGGTGCCCTGGGGCTGGACGGAGACCTATCAGGTCACCACCTGTAGAGTGAATTGTGAGTGGGCGTAGGCTGAAGATGGGCCATCAGCCATCGGCCTGAAATTCCTTTCCAGAGACCAGCAGTCTTTGGGCAGGTGAGAAAGCACAACCAGACAGGAAACATTCTGTTATCCCAGGCTAAGGACCTGAGTTGGAAGTACCTCTCAGGTTGGGTTACAAAAGTAACCAACTGACCTCTGTCCCAAGGGGTCAGTTCCCTACAGTGACCGCAGGTGGCCACTCCACTCCCCTTCCCTTAGCAAGACTGCACTGTACCTGCTTGTACCAAGAGAAGCTCCTACATCTATCAGTCTATCATATAGCTAACGTCTGTCAGTCAGTCTGTCTGTCTGTCTGTCTAGCTAGATAGCATCTATTACCTATATATTGGTCTCTCTATTATCTATCTATTTTATATCTATCATCTGTAATATCTATCATCCTATCTACCACCTCTCCTTCCCTTCCTCCTACCCATCTTTCCTCCCAGCCTTCCTTCTTTATATTGTCTTCCAGAAGTATACGTATACATGTCAAACCATAACTGTCCTTCTAGGGTTAAATCTGACTTCTCACTCTATTAATTGTGAATGAGACCACCTGCCGTAAGCTACTGAGCCCACAGTCAGCAACTTTTCAATTTAACCGATCAATCTATGCATGTGGACGATAGTCCTGGAATTATAAAGTTTACTTCCCTCCTTTGGGAGAAAAAAAAAAATCAAATAAAATAGCCAACGCCTTGAAGATAAAAAACGATTCAAAATAGCAGCCAGAATAGTTTTATAAATAGTTTTATAAAGATCAAGTCCTTTCAGAAAATGTAATCTTCCTCCACAGAAAAGTTTGATACGAGGAAGAGGTATGAACCATTTTTATCCCAGCAAATACTCAGTGATTTTCTGGGAAGACTCCCTAGATACATGGGCACTGCTTCATCTAGTTTAACACACAAGGGATAAGCTGATAAAACTGATATATATTCAGCAAGTCTTCTGTTTCTCGTCACCCCTCCCCCAGCAGCAGAACTGTATTCCATGCTTGCACACACTTAAAAATGTAATATAATCAAAGGAAGCATTATTCTTACAAAGGCTATTAAAAGAGCTAAGTAAATTCATACAGTATAATAAAAATGATTTATTTACCAGGAGGAAAAAATGGTAGGGAAAATAGTGTGGTTAAACTCCATCTGCAAAATCAGGTTCCCATAGAATATTAATCTTCATTGATTAGCTGGGAAGAAAAACAAAGCTTTAGACTTTCACTAGCATGGCATAAGTTAATTCCGATACTTCAATTTGACAAAGCCCCATCTGATGATATTGAACTCCTTAATTCTGAGCATTGCAGACTGTTCTATTTGCTTCTTGAAAACATCAATTTATGTCCAACAACATCTGTAGGAAAATGAGAATTGCCAAATGTCTCAAGATAGGAAACCATAGCTCTTTGCCTTTTAGAGAACAGTCGTTTTTATTAACCATATTCTTTTTCTTTGGACCATGCTATGTGAGGATAATAAGAGAATAAAATGAATCCAGATCCTCCCCCCCAGAATAACTGTACAATATCAATTTAAGGGAGCACATGGTTATGCCACTGTCTGTCTATGACTTCAAATTAAGACTCTAATTTTATACCACTTGTGCCTGGGCAAAAGAGACATATCCTTCCCTCTCCCCACTGCTCCTGGGGACTAGAATAAACATGGACATTTCAGTCTTAGGTCGATTATTTTTCTCCTATGACACAATCACTACATAACATGTTTTCCACAATGAAAAATTCAAAAGTCTTCTGAGACTATTAATATTCAGCTTTACTCTGTTAGCCTCTCTTTCATTTAGCTTTGAGAAATCGATATAATTTAGGTTTTGGGGGCCCCTATTAATACACTAAATGTCATTAGAGCAACTACAATAAGGTGGTCAGAGAGATCTCTACTTGTACTAACTACTGTGCACTTGAGAGTCTTGGATTTTATAGTTAAAATAAGCAACTCTGCATCTTTACAGTGTCCTTACCCGTGAGCCTCTCAGTGGATTTGCTCACATCTTGGCTCCACCCACACTTGCTGTCCTGGGCAAGTTACTTCCTCTTACTGTCCCTCATGTCTTCCGCATAAATGCATTTGGGTGTGTGTTCTATGTATGTGAGCACATGTGCACATGTGTGTCTGCTTGCTTTCATATGGAGGACCAAGGACAACCTCTGATGTCGTATATCAGGCATTGTCTGCCTTGTTTTATTGGGCCAGTTTTCTCATTTGCCTGAAGTTCACCAAGCAGGCTGGGCTGCTAGGCTGGCTGGCCAGCACGCCCCTGTCTCTGTCTCTCAAGCACCTGGACTGCAAGTGTGCACAACCACCATGCTCGTAATGGCTTTTTCGTGTGGATTCTGGAGTTGGACTCAGGACCTCCTGCTCACAAGGCACTGACCAAGCTATCTTCTTAGACCTTGCAAATGATATTATTAATGATTTATTTCTGCAAGCTTCTAAATAAACAGGTAAGTGGGAACTTCTCTGCCCCGTGAGATGAGCACGGCTGTGTTGCTTACTGTAAAACTTCTCTCACTATTTGTCAATCGTAGTTTGTAAGTCTGTAGGATTATATGATAAAAGGCTCTGTCACTTGCATGAAAACTCCAAGGAAGACAATGATGGGTACCATGACTCTACTAGGTGCCAATGAAGCTGTGATTTTGAGATATTCAGAGACTGACTGAATGAATAGATGGAATTGCCCAAAGGGCTCATTTGGAATCACCCCTCCTCTTTTTCACACATTAAGTGTTTCAATGCTTAAAATCAATGTTTCTATTAAATAGAAGAGGAAGTTCTGTCTCTATATTGCTAACTCTGACCTTATCTTTCTATCTTTTTCTTTAAAAAGGTGCAGGGCTTGGTTTAGCCATTAAAAACAACAGGTCTTGAGCCGGGCATGGTGGCACATGCCTTTAATCCTAGCACTTGGGAGGCAGAGGCAGGCGGATCTTTATGAGTTCAAGGCCACCGTGGTCCACACAGTGAATTCCAGGACAGCTGGGGCTACAGGGAGACCCTGTCTCGAAAAAACAAACAAACAAACAAACAAACAAACAGAAAAACAGGAGAGATGGCTCAGCTGTTAAGAGCACCGACTGCTCTTGCAGAGGACCCAGGTTCGATTCCCAGCACCCACAATTCCCAGCACCCACATGGCAGCTAAGAACTGTCTTTAACTCCAGTTCCAGGGGAATCTGATGCCCTCTTCTGACCTCTGCAGCATTGCACAACATGGGGGCACCAATCTACATGCAGACAGTACACTCATTCACATAAAAAATAATAAATAAAAATTAAAAAAAAATATATAATAAAACAGGTCTTCTATACAAGACCACAGGGCTGGAATGTCACAGGTCTGTTAAGAGCAGATGCTGAGGATGGTGGGACTGGGAGTCTGCATTTGGGCACAGAAGTGAGCTGTGAGTAAGACCAAGGTGTACAAGATCTCCTATTTAACATGTTAGAATACCAGCAGAACTTAGCCACAGAATCAACCTTGCATCACAGCATCCCAGGAAACCAAGTTGCAGAACTCAGGAGTGACAGGCATATAACCCCAGCACAGATGTAGACTTGTACTTTCTGGGTTCTGAACTCTCCTTTCCCAGCTCCCAACCACACAGACCTCCCCTGATAATTCTTGCTAAGCAGATCACTTCTGCTAAGCCATTCCTGTCTCACAGGTACCCATCCTAGGTCCCCAAAGAACACAATCTTCCAGGCAAAATATATGCAAGGTGGGATCCCCTTCCTTCAGAGATAGCAAAGTCTGAGGGTTCTAGGAAGTAATAGGTAAATCATCAGTTCACCGGCTGTGAGGAAATCTGATAAGAAAGGCAAGGCTACATGGGGTTACATGCCCATTTTCTTTGTTTAGGGACCATGATGAAAGAGGAAGGGAGATGAACTAACACATAAAATATCTGTAGTAAATCTCAGGCTAGACATGAGAAAATTTACTTAGTTATTTACTGATGTACCTCATCTAAGTCAAATTTTGTTCTCCAAATCTGAAAACCCAAATACAACCACCCTGTAAATATTTAAAATAATTCAAGAGAGTCATAATTTACCTAGCTCATGTGCATAGAAACAGCATTTCAAAACTTAATGGTGTCTAACATTTGATAGATTGTGTGTAAGTGTTTATGTATATGTATGTGTTTAAGTGTGTGTGCCTGTGTATGTGTGCATTAATGTGTGTATGTGTATCCTATTCTAATGTGTGTATGTGTATCCTATTCTAATGTGTGTATGTGTATCCTATTCTAATGTGTGTGTATCCTATTCTAATGTGTGTATGTGTATCCTATTCTAATGTGTGTGTATCCTATTCTAATGTGTGTATGGGTATCCTATTCTAATGTGTGTGTATCCTATTCTAATGTGTATGTGTATCCTATTCTAATGATATGTATCCTATTCTACTGTGTGTATGTGTATCCTAGTCTATTGTGTATGTGTATCCTATTCTAATGGTGTGTATCCTATTCTACTGTGTGTATGTGTATCCTATTCTAATGTGTGTGTATCCTATTCTATTGTACTGATGAATAAAAATTGCCCATAGATACTGCTGTGTATTTTGTTCTCTCCCTTCACCATATGTAACAGATTTTGTTCAGTGTCAGCGCTGCCTAGTTATTTCATCTGTTTATAGACATAGAGAGTACTCTATCATAAATACCTATCATGACTTGTTTCCATAGTCCCAAGTCGATGAGCACCTGGGCACAGAGGGCCGCCTCATGGTACACACATCTCTCTGTACTTGGCTGAGTCCATCTCTAAGGAAAGTTTCTGCCCTTGCAATCTGAGATCGTAGGGTATATATACATTGCTTAGATATTTTTTAATTTTATTTTTATTTGCCTGAGTGTTTTGCTTGTATGTATATATGTGCGCCATGTGGGTGCAGTGAACACAGAGTCCAGAAGAGATTATTGGAGTCCCAGAACTGGAGTTACAGATGGTTGTGAGCTGCCATCTAAATGCTGGGAACAGAACCCAGGTCCAAGAGTAGTAAGTGCTCTGAACCCCTGAGCCAAATCTTCCATAAAGGATATGCACATTTCACAACAGAAGATATTGCCAAGTTGTATTATATTTAAATTTCTTTCATATTTATAGTCAGCAATATATTTAACAACTCCCAGTGAACAATGCTTAGACATGCAATCACATACACACAGACATATCACATGAAGGTTTCATCTTGCCCATTATTCTATAGCCATTACATAAAATCAGATCTCAAAGATAATAAGTGCCCCATAGGTATTTACTGAGTAAGTGAATGAATAGTGAATGAAAATGTGGCCTCTATATTTTTGATGTCTAAAAGGCATATATTACCTTGCTTTCTAATTGTACATAACTTCAAAAATTTTACTGAAAGCTGTTAATGCAGAAGGCTGTAGGTCTTTGTGAATGCAGTGGACTGTGTGCTCTTTCTCCCTCTTCCCATGGCCTCGGATTTCAGGACCTATGCTTACAATGACCCAAGGCTGTTTTGAATCATCAGAGATTAAATTATGCCAAACACAGTTCTACTGAAGTGCATTTTACTTTATTCTAATTCGCTGGAAATTGGTCATCCACACATATTCTGGGATAGACATGATTAAGTGGCATGTGCCTTCAGTTTCCTGCCACTCTCCCACAGTCTTTGGTTACTGTCACCTCACTTCCTTTATATTTTCTAGGTCAACTGCAGCTTCTAAAAGACAATAAAACGTCAGGAAACAAACAGGATGAATGCTACATCTTCTGTGCTAAAACGTCTATGAGCCCTTCATAACTGAGAAAAGCCGAGTTTTCCTCTACAGGACAGGAAGATTAGCATTCAGTGGCTTTGTTGATAAGTTTCAGGCACAAAAAAAATGGGGGGAGATTAGAAGACAGAGTCTGTGGGGTCAATGGTTATACACAATAACCCTACTCTCTTCATGATTCCATGTATAGAATGTTCTAGAAAGGGCAACTGAAGTCTATGGACATAGTGACAGAGAGCAGAGCAGTGGTGGCTGTGCTGGGGAACATGGGAGGAGAAGATTTGAAATCAAGGATGTCACTGATCAGGAAAACCTTGGAGGGACAGAGATGTTCAAGGCCTTGATGGCACTGAATGTTTTGTGAATGAGCACCGACACTACACATACTTTGCTCATGTAGCTGTATCTCAGTGAAGATGTTTGAAAACACAAAATTACCCTTTGTGAGCAAGCACTCCATAAGGTTGTGGCAGATCCTTAAAAGGGGCAAAGGAGAAATGAATACAGGGATAGCAAACAGTTCAAGACACTAGAGAATTTTCTCTTTCTCCCATGAAAATCAGAGAGTAAGCAGTAAAAAAAAATGCTATGAAAGAAAATTTCAGTTAATGGTCATTAGTAAAGACAAAGACTGGACAGGGACCAATTGCTTTCCTTTCATCTACAGTGGAAGCACATATTCATCCTCAGACAAAATGGTTCTGAAGAAGTACAAGTTCTGAGCTCCATGGCGGTCAAGTACCCTAGGTCCTGGTCAGTTACAGTATATGACTCCTAGAGAAATGTGACTGGTTAACAGACAGACATGTATGAGCCAGCGATAGGCAGTCGGAGAACTTTTGCTTCAACTTCACAGCATTTAGAAGAGGAGCTGTTGGGGTCTGAGATGCTTAGAGAGGAGAAATTAAGGTTGGAGCCCCTGATGTGTGGCGTGGGGAACCCTTCATCTGTGACTAAAGCCAGGATTATTGAAAGAAGGGCTGAGGAGGACATGAACACATCCAGGATTGGTGAGGAATGGATCTATTATGGATGACATGTTCTTTCACTAGTCCATTCTGGCAAGGAAGGAATTTTCTGCCCAGATGTGTGCTTTTCCTAAGCCTACCAACCAGTAAGTTCCAGGAGAGAGAGAGAGAGAGAGAGAGAGAGAGAGAGAGAGAGAGAGAGAGAGAGAGAGACCTTGCTTCTAAAAGAAAGTAGAGAGAAGCCGAAGAAGATATCCAAGGTTCATCTCTGGCCTCCACATGTGTGTATGTACATGCACATACACCCACACATGTGCAAGCATTTTTAATCATGTGCACATACATAAACATACATATACACAAACAACAACAAAAAGAGATCAAATGGTTGAAGATGTGTAGATGAAACTTCCTGCATTGCAGTCCTTACCTCCATTGGCCATGAACTTGCACCCTGTATAATGACACCTGTCTTTCTGATGTCCCTGCTCAGACACCTTGCTAAGGATCAATGGCCTAGCACCAAGATGTCCTGACCTGACTACAGAAGCCCACCGTTCTCACTCCCCTTTGTATAGTCTTTGATAAGCCATTGCTTTGAAGATAGGAGTTTGATGAATTTGTTGAATCTCATTACCTTGCCTATGAATTAGGGTCAATTTTCCTCCACTTAGAGAGGTGTTTTGATTTGAGGGCCACCATCTCCTGATGCAGGAGGTTCAGGTTCAGCTTCCAGGTTAATTTTGAAGACTTTCAAACCAAGCTGTTGCATCTTCAAATACAGTTTCATTCATCAGCTATGTAACTTGTGTTAGGTACTCAAGTCTGTGGGAATGTAGGCATGGGAAGTAAGGAGAATGTCAAGTTTTCAGAGTAGAAGATAACTGTCACTAGCCAACACATGAAAACATGAATATTTATTATTAT
Organism: Rhizomys pruinosus; assembly: GCA_009823505.1. NCBI lineage: Eukaryota > Metazoa > Chordata > Mammalia > Rodentia > Spalacidae > Rhizomys > Rhizomys pruinosus. The sequence goes on along the minus strand of VZQC01000127.1, from coordinate 3,299,939 downwards.
ATTATTAATGTTATTTATCTAATGTTATTTTCTTTCTTTCTTTCTGGTCTTTTTTGAGACAGGGTCTCCCTATAGCCCCAGCTGTCCTGGAACTCATTATGTAGTCCAGGCTGGCTTTGAATTCACAGAAATCCACCTGCCTCTGCCTCCCTAGTGCTGGGATTAAAGGTATGCACCACCATGCCCTGCATTCTTTCTTTTTATCTTATTGTTAATTATATATTTCTCTGTGCATCTTTGTATCCATATGTGCACATGAATCAAAAAGCCAGGAAAATGAGAAGAGGGTGTGGGATGTACTTGAGGTGGAGTTTCAGGCACTTGTGCACTGCCATGTTGGTGCTGGAAACCAAACTCAGGTACTGTGCAAGAGCAGTGTGTTCTCTTAACCATTGAGCAAGCTCTCCAGCTCCTTGGCCATAATTTTCATATAGACATGACTAGGTAGCTCCTAACAGAGTAAGTATCCTACATGCTGGACCTAACATCATGATAAACCTATCATAAGATCAAAATATAAATTAAAATGATACACCTTACCTAATAAACCTCACAATACAGTCTAACCTAACTTAAAAGCACTCACAATACTTGCATTGGCTAGGACTAGGAAAAGATAACCTAAGTAAATCCTGTTCTGTGATTCAACATTTCATGTGCTCTATTGAATATTTTTACCCCCCCAAATATCAGCATCAACAAGAACCCCAGGAGGACCCTTAATTGCCATGGAATTTGCACGGGTGACTAGGAGTCACTGTTTAGCATCACATGAGACAGTATCAGATAAATTATCCATAGCCTGGGGAAAGATCAGAACTCAGAATCTGAAGTACAGTTTCTATCACAGGTATATCACTTCACATCATCATAAAGGGAAAGGGACATCAATCAAGCCATGCGATGGGTAGACCATTTTATTACCTGGCATTTGCAAGGATGCAAGACTGCTTTATTTAACAAGTGGTTTTAGGTTTGACATATGCCAAACTCAATAGAAAATTTGAATTCTTGCTGCTGGTAGTAATAAGGGACAGAAGTTTGGAAATTTTTTCCCTTTCTTTAAAAATAACCTTAATGTTGTTGTTGTTGTTGTTGTTGTTGTTGTTGTTTTATATGTGTGTCTGTACGAATGTATGTCACATATGTGTAGTTGCCCACTGAGGCTGTCAGAGTCCCTGGAGCTGGAGTTACTGGTGGTTGTAAGCCACCTGCAATGGAATCAAGGAACTGAACTCAGGTCCTCCGCAAGAGCACTCCAGGCTCTTAACCACTGAGCCATCTCACCAGACCCTTTTATCCCCTTTGTAAAAGCAGACAGCTTTATTTGCAGAATGGCCAGAATTCAGTTTTCACATTACTACCTTCTTTGCATCTTACCTCTAATAATAATCTACAAAAGCCAAACCAGTTATTCATTGTTTTTCCTAAGAGACAGATGCATTTATATCATAGATCTATGACATTTTTTTTTACAGATGATAAATATAATTCTTTCACTCTATATAAAGTTGTCCTGCACAACAAATAAGAGGTTTCACCTACACATGGCTGCCGGAAAGAGAACCAGGTTAGCTACAGAGACAGAAGTGTGAGTTCTAAGGCTGGTGGGGAGCATTTTCAAACACTGCCTTTAGGCAGTGGTAATTTTCTCATAGCTTAGACTTAAAGGTACCTTAAGTCATAGGTTTGGATATTTCTGAAATGCTACTTGACATCTAAGATGTTGGGGTGATTAATTTTGATTGTCCAATTGATGGGATTTAGAAACACTGTGACAAGTCTGTGAGAGATTATCTAAATTGAGTTAAGTGAGGTGAGAAGACCCTCACTGAATGCGAGTGGCACGATGCGTGGCATGGGCTGGGGGCTTGGACTGAATGAAAAGGAGAAGGTGAAGTGGGTATCAGCATTCATCTCTCTCTACCTTTGACTCTGGGCACAATGTGCCCAGCTGCCTCATGCTCCTGCCCCGATGCCTTCCCTGCCATGGTGGACTGTGTCTCGTGACACTGTTAGCAAGATAAAGTTGTTTTTGTTCAGTGTTTTGTAACAGCGAGGAGACAAACAATTAACACAGAGGTCTTTCTAGACAAATTCTGGTCCTGCCATGCTTGCTGGTTATAGCCTGTGTGTGTCAGAAATCCTCATATCACCTCACATTTATTATTATGCAAATAACATATGTGTAATGGAAAATTTGAGAGAGGCATTAAACAGAAATCAGCCTTATTGCTAGCTATGATGATTTTGAAGTGTGTGTGTTTGTGTGTGCGCACGCACACATGTGTGCATGTGTGCAGCCCTATGGCATACATACCTGCTTATATCATGTCCATTTCTATGTACATTTATGTATCTTTGGAAATGAATTGTTGCAAAGCCCAAGCTCTGAAGACTCTCTTGATTTAAATCCTATCTCCGTTTTACTCTCTAGCTCACCAATTTTGGAATCTCTGTAGACTTCAGTGACTTCATATGCTTAGTGGACATGGCTGTTAATTATTTTCTTATAAAATCACTGGGTATTAGCTACATAAAATGTATGTGTCCTAGTCAGTTTGAACTGTCAACCTGACTCAGCTTAAAATAGTCATCTGAAAGGAAAGTCTCTACTAAGGAATTGCCTTCACCAGCCTGGCCTGTGGGTGTGACTGTGGGCACTTGACTTGACTGTTAATTCATATGGGAAGACCCAGGCAACTGAGAGAATTACCATCCCTAGGCAGGGGCCCCTGAACTGTATACAAAAGCTAGATGAGAATTACCTGGCCTGAGAGTCAGCTAGCAAGCACTGTCCTTTGTGGTCCCTCCTCTGTGTAGTTCTTTGGCTGGGAAATGCATTTCTTCATCAGAGGTAAAGCTGTGTGGAATGGTATCTAGGTCTGCCTCCAAGTTCCTGGCTTTACTTCCCTCAATGATAGACTACGATCTAGAATTATAAGCTGAAGTAGACTCTTGCATCCTCCAAGATGCTTTTGATCAGCGGATTTGTCACAGCGACAGAAATATAAGTAGAGTACCATGTGTAACTATTGGCTGTCAGTAAACACACAATACAGGTTGAACATCACCATTGTTTTTAATGCATTTTAAATGGTACCTCAACTGGATCTACTTTTGTTATCTGTCATCTGTCAACTTAGTAATAGTTCTGAAAATCTTTTCAAACTAATCCTATACATGCTGCATTTCTAAATTGAGCAAATGAGCCCAGACTTTGGCCTCATTGCTAGAATACAAGGTAGGTTCACATGGAAAAGAACCATTAACTGGCTTACTTATTCCCAGAACCAGGCCCAACGCCTAATCCTGAATAAGCAGTTCTATAAATGGTTATTCACTGCTAAACAGACTTTAGGTCGGGCAGATCGCAAGCGAAAGGCAGCAAACATTCAGAAAATCAAAGCGGATGCACACATAGGAGAATTAGGTCACTGGTTTTTATTCTTATCTTAAAAGAAAATCACATCCTGAAAAGAAACATGCAAAATCTTGACTAGGAGAAGACTCAGTACAATCTTCAGTACAAGCCTGCAAGGTGCTGACTTGTTTCAGAGACAGACATTTGCATCATTTGTTTAGGCATGAATAGAATTAAAGAATTATACATAGAGCCAAATAAATAGTACATAGATAATTAAATAGAAATACAGACAGATAGATAAAGAGATAGACTAATAGGTATGTCTGTGGGCATGCATGTGTGCATGTTTTTACATGTACAAGCAAAACTAGTCTCAAACCTATGATTATTAAATTTATTTTTATTTTTACTTTTGTGTGTTTATGTGTGAGTTGTGTGTGTGTGTGAGTGTGTGTGTGTGTCCTGTGTGTGGGTGCCATCCTGGGTATTGGGTCCCATTGAGCCAGTGTTACAAGCAGTTATGAACCGCTATGTCGGTGCTATGAGTCAGACTCAAGTCCTCTTGATTGAGGCAGAAAATGCTCTTAATCACTAAGCTAACTCTCCAGCCCCTCAATCCTCCAATTTTATGATGCATGAGAAAGCTTCCTCAACTTGAATATTTGCCATATACTTGTAGCCGTCAATAGAAGTACATGCTTTTTTTGGGGGGGGAGGGGTTTGAAAAATTCTTTCTGATATTAGACTGTGTTTTCTAATCTCGAAAATGTTGCTGGTTGGATGATTTTCATTTCTTTGTAAAATGACAAGTGATACTTCATTTATTTTTGCAAAAGGTTAATGTTAAGTTCCCAAACTTTATAAATTGTACTCTCTCCATAAAAATAAACTATCATCTGCTGGTATGTGAGATTAGCACAAAACGTTCACACTGTTGAAAATAGATGGATTTTGCATTTCAAGGTGACAAGAGCAATGTCAGACCCAATCAATCGATCACAGCATAATTATTATTGCAAATGATCCTTATCCACGCTGCAAACCTTAAGGAGAATTTAATGAAGCAGTAAGCACATCAATAATAAGATCCACTTTGGTCTCTATTAAATATCATGATTCATAAATATCCTGGTATCCTTTCCTCTCTCTTTAAAACCTGTGAAGATGTCTAAAGAAGTCAGTGCTTGAAGCCGACTACTAAACTCTTCACTAATGTCAATTCTAAGATTTTGAGTCAACATAGAATCTCTGTAATCTCTAGTAATTTCTATTTTTATACCTTGTGTGGTTCACCAACTGTGTAATCCTTGGACATGGGATGCAGTCCAAAACATGAGCCCAAACATTCAAACTTCAGACATCCCTAGCTCATTGATTATGGAGTGCCTGCCAGAGTCAGACATTAAGAGGAACAAGGAAATCGGGCAGGCTTGAGAGCAGAGCTTATGGCAAGCAAACACATTTTGTTTTTAGAGTGTCATGCTTTGATGAACTCTTTCGATGCCTTCAAGTGCTATGCTCACAACATCTGTCTTTCAATATTCTTTTTTTTTTTTTTGGTCTTTTCGAGACAGGGTCTCCCTGTAGCCCCAGCTCTCCTGGAACTCACTCTGTAGACCAGGCTGGCCTTGAACTCACAAAGATCCGCCTGCCTCTGCCTCCCAAGTGCTAGGATTAAAGGCGTGCATCACCATGTCTGGCAATTATTTTTATAGTCATCTACCATTCTAGTCCTAACATTTGCCAGAGGATCTTTGCAAAAAGCACCACCTTGCATATGAGCTGCTTCTCTTCATGGAGGCTTTTGGTGACATAAATGAGGTCCATCCACTCCCTCTCTAAGCTGCTTTCTTCCCTTTAAATTTCCCTGTTCTCGATCACCCATGCACGTCTGTATTCTATAATTACTTTCCAGAGATTTCTTTCCATCCCGTGAGTATTCACTTCTCTGAATTCCCCCTTCTGCTGTATGTATAACAGTCTCAAAACACAAGAGCACATTACACAGTTCTCTGAGATAAAGGAGAGTCATCCTCAGCCCTGTCTGCAGATACCATCCAGTAATTTTATGAGAAAACAATTGCTGTTACGTTCACTATACATGTCATGTCATCAAAGACTATAGATTTCCAAAACTGGTGAACTAATGAGTAATAGAGCTATAACTTGAAAGCGCTCCCATGGGCATCTTAATACAGAAACAACAAATTCACCAACCTAGGAATGGGTGTGGTCCAGGCCTAGGCGTTCCTCCCGCCACAGCTCTATCTCAATGTTGAATGCTTAGCCGAAGGCATTCTTTATAGCTTCTAATTATGATAACATGACATTATTTTATTCTCTTCTGAATGAAAACTGAAGAAACATTCAGTGTATACAAACAACTTTGTAGTTTGTACATATGTATTGTTTTCTGGTATCTATGAGTATTTCTTTGAGAAACAACCCTTGGCCAGCCCAGCCACCAAGAGCCTAATACCGCACCCCCACCCCCCATTCCCTTTCCCTCTCAGAAAAATACCTTAGACTTGTAAATGAACTTGTAAAAATGTTTAGTAGTTCAGCTTCTCACCCAAAATGCCTGTGAATTGGGTATTCTAGGACTCCAGAGAGCACTCAGGAAATTGCCCATTTACAATTTCTCTCACTTTGACAAAGCTTACTGTTTCAGTTTGCATTGATTTGAGGATGGAGGATGAACACAGTGCGCTACCCTGTAGCCATCTGATATTTCCCTTCACCCTCCTTTGCCTAGTTTGTACATTTTAAGGTAATTTTTCATTTTATTCATATGTATTATGAAATATATAAATATTAAATTGCTGTTATCCTCCAGTAGGCAAATTTGTAATGAATCATGGTACATCGGGATGATAAAATTGGAACAACCTTTAAAAATGATTTTTAAAAACTGGTAAAGTTATAAAAGCATTATAAAGTAATTTCATATGAAACACTTAAAGTATGATTCCAATTTTTCAGAGAAAGGGACATGCAAGTCGATTCAGATATGTTGACATTTTAAGAGAGAATAATAGTAACAGCAATAATAATAACAATAACTAACCATGGCCAGAGGTCATAGGATGGGGCTATTGTTGTTTTTATTGTATTTCCATTTTTTTAATTTTATTTATTTTTATATGTGTATGAATGTACTGTCTGCATATAGGTTTGTGCACCCGTGTCGTGCAATGCCGCGGAGGTCAGAAGAGGGTCTTGGATTCCCCTGGAACTGGAGTTCTCCTGGAATTGGAGTTACAGATGGTTCTTAGCCACCGTGTGGGTGCTGGGGATCGAACCCAGGTCCTCTGCAAGAGTAGTCGGTGCTCTTAACCGCTAGGCTATCTCTCCAGCCCTGTATTTCCATTTTCTTTTAAAAATAATGTTCAAGTATTAATTTTATTTTTAGTAGAAAATCACCCTTCTTTTTGAGGGGACAAATGTTCATGATGGTTCATTTCCTTGGAAAATATTTTTATCTATTTATATGTTTATGTGTGGCATGTATACCTTGGTGCATGTATAGAGGTCAGAGGACAACTTGGAGGAGTTGGGTCTCTCCTACCATGTGAGTCCTGGGGGTCAAACTCAGGTTTAGGCTTCACAGGAAGCATCTTTACCCACAGAACCGCCCAGTCATGGCCTTCTTTGATACTCAGTTCCCAGAACACTGAGTCCAGCCCTCACTATTAGATCATTCCCTTAGAATGCAAATGTCAAAACAGTTTCTGTCATCCATTCTGTTCTTTTCATTCTTGATGAGAGTTTTTATGCCTTCCACCCAGGATTAGTAAGAGGAGAAAAGTTCAAATTCACATTTCAGTACTCAGTAGGTGCTGAGCTGGGTTCAAAATTTTCTAAAAAATATTTTATTATTTCTAATGGGCTGGAGAGATGGCCTAGTGGTTAAAGCACCAACTGTTCTTGCAGAGGACCCGGGTTCGATCTCCAGCACCCACATGGCGGCTGAGAGCCGTCTTTAATTCTAGTTCCAGGGGAATCCGATGCCCTCTTCTGACCTCCGTGGCATTGCATGACATGGGTGCACAGACCTGCATGCAAGACAGTACATTCATATACATAAAGAATAAATAAAAATTTTTTTATTATTTTTATTTTGGTTTATGTGTATGAGTGTATTGCCTGCATGACATCATGCAATGCCCTAGGATATCCAAAGAGGGAGTCAGATCCCCTGGAACTGGAGTTAGGGAAGGTTGGTAGCTACCCCATGGATTCTGGGAATTGAACCCTGGACCTCTGCAAGAGCAGCCAGTACTTTTAACCACTGAGCCATTTCTCCAGCCCCTGGGGTCTAAACTTTTATCTTTCTCCTTCATTCCTCTTCTAGTTGTATCTCATTTAAAAGCAGAAGTAAACAGCACACAAGATCACTCAGGGAAAACCTGGTGCGAATGAGCTTGCACCCATGCCTAGCCATCTTTAAAACCCTAGCTTTTTAAAAATTAATTAATTATGTATGTATGTATGAATGTACTGTTTGCATGTAGGTCTGTGCACCCGTGTCATGCAATGCCGCGGAGGTCAGAAGAGGGTATCGGATTCCCCTGGAACTGGAGTTAAAGATGGTTCTCACCATGTGGGTGGTGGGGCTCGAACCTGGGTCCTCTGCAAGAACAGTCGGCGCTCTTAACCACTAGGCTATCTCTCCAGCTCCAAAACCCTAGCTTTTTGAAACATTCCCATTCTGCTAGACAGAAGGGCCTCCGTGCCCTGTGGAGATTTATCTCTTCATGTAGCCATAGATATCCACATGCTCCCTGCATGAATTTCATTCTATTATCAGTGATGCTAGCTAGGATCTGTCAGACATCTACCACATGCCATCTGCAATTTGAAGCACCTTTCTTGGGATGTGTAGGTTGATGTTCACCACAAGCTTTTGAAAAGGGTTCTAGCCAAGGTTGATATACCAGTCATATAGACATGGTGCAGTTTGGACACCGACTAGCTGAAAGAAAAGAATACGAAATCAGGATATGTGCTGGCCATCAGCACATGGACAGATAAAGAAAATGTGGTATGTATATACAATGGAGTTTTACTTGGCCTTAAATCAAGGGAACTAGGACTGGAGACACAGCTCAGCAGGCAAGGCATCAGCCAAGCCGGCAGTATAGCCTGAGTTATATACTTGGAACCCATATAAGGATGGAAGGACAAAACTGACTCTTGAAAGCTGTCCTCCGACCTCTGCTAGTACACATATGCTCCTGTCCACACAAGTAATGAATACAGATTAAAAAATAACCAGGAGTGGTGGTACACACCTTTAGTCCCAGAATTTGGATTTCAGAGGCAGGCAGATCTCTGCAAGATCTAGGCCAGCCTGGTCTACAAAGTGAGTTCCAGGAGTGCTGGGGCTACAGGGAGACCCTGTCTCAAAAACAAAACAAAACAAAACAAAACAAAACAAAAAACAAAAACCCGACCCAATAAAACAAACAAACACTAGGAACAAAACTAAGTATTTGTAGGAAAATAGGTGGTGCTGATGATTATCATGTTAACTGAAATAAGCCAGATTCAGAAAGACAAACAGCATCTTTTCTTTAATATGTGGAACACAGATTTTATATATAAATATATGATAAATATGATATATAATAGGGGCATTGTTTGGGAAGAAAGGAGAGGCAAGAAGATGACAGTACGTAGTATTGGTGATGCACAAGGTCAAAGTATATGACATATTTGAACACACATCTTATTAGGAAACCTACTGCTTTGTACCACAAATGCACACTGGGACATGTCTTTAAGGAAGGATTTTAGCTGCTACAACCAGCTCAGTAGCTAATGGAGAAATGGGGGTGTCTGAGTCACTGAGGCTTTACTTCACAGGGTTATAATTATCTCTGGTCAATCACCACCTAGAAATAATAAATGGAAAATTACAGAAATAACTGATCCATATATTTTCTTTATTGATATATTGATTTTTTTTTTTGATACAAGGTCTCATGTAGCCTGGGATGGGCTTGAACTTGTGTACCCAAAGATGACCTCAAACTTCTGATCCACCTTCATGTATGTTCCAAATGATAGAATTACAGGTGTAATTTTGTCTTGTCTTCCATCTTGTTGGGAATTTAACCTAGAGCCTGTGTGAATTCTAGACAAGCACTCTACTAAGTGGGCTATATCTTCAGCCTGTTCCATACACACAAGATCTCACTATGTAGCCCTAGCTGACATGAATATACTATGTGGACCAGGATGGCCTCAAAATCAGAGAGATCAGCCTGTCTCTGCCTCCAAAGTGCTGAGATTAAAAGTGTCTATCACCACACCTATCTGACCCATACATTTTAAATAACCTTCGTAACATTTTAAAATAGTATATAATTATTCCATTTCTATTTATTGCCATTATATTTATTAAGCCTTTACTGTATCTGATTTATCAATTGAGTTTATTAGAAGAAAAAGGAAATCTAAGGGTCAATACTATCCGAGGTTTCAGTCATCTACTGTGGGCCTTAGACTATGTCCTCTGAATGTAAGAAGAGTTTACAAACAGAAGAGAAGCAGAAGAGCTTATTTTGAATACAGCTTCCTCTTCCTCCAAAGGCCATGAATTTAGCCATTTTAAAGTCCCATGTATTCAACAGATGCCTGCATATTGATAAATGACTGTGCCTGTGAAAGAGCACCGAGTGTGTGTGTGTGTGTGTGTGTGTGTGTGTGTATGCGTGTGTGCGCGCGTGCGTGCGTGTGTGTGGGGGGGGTGAGGCAGACATGAGGGGAGGTCTTCATAAAGGAAGCAAGCTGCCTTTGGCTAAAGTTTTCAACGAACTGAATGCTCCACCATGTTTTTGCCCCTTTCATTATTTGAAAGCATTGAGGGAGACTGTGAGCCATCATGTATTTAAAAAGAAAGACAGGAAAAAGATCTCTTCCCTATAACTCTCAATCCCCACTAACTGATTGTGCTCCTGTGCTCATTTGTAGGCCTGGCCTCTTTGATTAGCCTCTTAATTTAGCACATTAACAACCCTGTCTTTCCTTGAATGCTCTATCACTAAGCTCATTGGCGTCAAATGCCCTTGAAGACACTTGATATTCCAAGCCACACTCACTGTTATGAAACTGCTTTGTTTTTCTGCACTCAAACCAAGTGCTTCAGGACCGGACAAAGCAAGTTGCTGAGTGAGCCACTGCTATTATTCAAGGAGGTCCCATTCATCCCCACCCACTTGAAGGCTCCAATTTTCCTTTTCACTTTGTTCTCTCTTCCCCTCTCATTGGAGATTTGGGGTAAATGAGCATCAACCTGGTGCTGACTCAGCATATGGGAGGGACTCACTGTGGAGGGCTGAGGACAAAGATTCCAGCATTAAGCCTGGGATAGAAGACAGCTGCATGTGGGAGTCAAGGCCAGCTAGGTGGGAGTCACTTCTTCCTGGCCCAGAGAAGTCTCTAAAATTGCAGGGGGCGGGAAAGGGGTGTCTACTAACACCCCTGAATTGGGGAATTCTCTAATGGCACTGACTAGGGAATAGAGGGACTGGAGAGATAACTCCAGTTAGGAGGCAAAATCCTTCCCACACAGGCATGAAGACTTGAGTTCAATTCCCAGCACCCACGAAAGAAGTCAGCACCAGAGAGACAGGAGGAGGAATAAACAACCAAAGCGGACCCTTGGCCTACACACACACACACACACACACACACACACACACACACAAATAAATCAATAAATGTGCTGGTTAGTTTTTTTTGTCAACTTGACGCAAACTAGAGTCATCTAGGGGGAGGGAACCTCCATTGACTAATTACTTCCATCAGATTGGCTGGCAGCCATGTGTGTGAGGCATTTTCTTAATTGATGATTGATGTAGGAGGGCCCAGGCCATTGTGGGTGGTGCCATCCTTGGGCAGGCGGACCTGGGCTGCACTGGAAAGGTTGCTGAGCTAGACAGGGAAGCAAGCCAGTAAGTGGCATCCCTCCATGGTCCCTGCTTCATTTCCTACGTCCAGGTTGCTGCCTTTAGTTCCTGTGTGAATTCAGTCCTCAAAGATGAAGCCTGCCTTGGATCTGTTAGCTGAAGTAAACCTAGTCCTCCTAAAGTTTGCTTTGGTCAGTATTTTATGAAAACCACAGAAAATCAGCTTAGGTCAATAAGGAAAATCCTTCTTAGAGTCCCCTCTCCTTGCTTCAATCCAACATGTGCTGTGACTAGCGAAGCTCGGGGACACTAGGGGTGACACAGAAGGACCTCACCTCCCCACCCACCCCACCCCCCCGCCCCCATGCTCAGCCTCCTGCCACAGCAGGACTTCCTCAGGGCATGCTTCCTTTCCCTCTGAGCTCTGACCAGCCTGACCCAATGGCCCATCATGCCCATAAATACCATCCTTACCACCACTTCTCCCTGGTTCATTTCTACCCCTGAGCAGCTTTGTCCCACTCAAGTCCTAGATAAGAAGCAAGCGACCTCTGTACGCATTCTTCCTGAGGTCATCACTCAGCACAGTTCTCTCATTGTTCTAGGACCCAAATACGCATTGTTTTGCTGTTGACTTGTCTTACTGCGAGCTGTCATTGCAATGTTTATCTCATCTGTTCAAGTGCAATGTGTTGCTTTAACCTAGACAGCAGTCATCTCTCTGGGGAAAGCAGCCTTTCTCCCTCCTCAGCACCTGCCCTCCAAGGGTTACACTTGCTCTTAGTTTTCCAGCAGTGAGTGTTGAACACAAGTTTGGATGTTAAGCCTCAACTTCTGGGTCAGGGGGTAATGGGCCCAATCCAAGAGCAGAACTTTCCAGAGCATCCACAGTTCTTAAGATGACTGTGATCAATCTACTGGCTGCTATACCTGTGGGATAACTGCTTGAAGGCACATCAGTCATCTTGTCACCTTGTGAGAGACAAGGAAAACACAGAAAACTGAATCAGAAACACTGACTCAGTTTCAGAGATGTATTCTGGCCTGGTCTTAACTTTGTTTTATCTTTGGGCTTCTCACATGTATAAATCCATGTTTTTACCTCTTGAATTCACCTTATTTCTACAACCAGGAGCTTCAGGTATTATACTGCAATACTTTCTTTGGCATCTTTGTTCATTTGTTATCATTTATATTCCTCTTGTGTCATGTCTGATTCCTCAAGTACACATGGTACTGGGAGGGGCAGGAGCATATCCTTTTTACCTGATCTCAAGAACATAGGACACACAAGATCTGAGATGAGACAAGTTCTCAATAAACAGTTTTTTTTTTTATCAACTAATGAATTCACAACAATTTCCTACTTGTACAGTGATGCACCATGATTGTCATCGTGGACAAACACATTGTAAGCTCCCACCTGGCAAGCACCATGACAACTAAGTAGGTGCTGCCTCTGTGCAAAGATTTACAACATAATTCAGAAGCAGAGAAAAGCAACAAGTAAATCTAAGACAGTATTTAAGTCTAAAACACTGATAAAATTGAACCATGTGTACATTCTGTCAGAGAACATTCAACCTAGAAATTAACATTATCTATAATATAGAAACAGATTGTAAAGGAGGAGAATTGGGGATCATGCTTTAAACACAGGAATAGAGGGATGAGGAGATGCCTTAGTAAGGTGCTTGCTGCAAATGCTTGGAGATGTGAGTTGGGATGCCTAGGACCCAGGTAAAAAAGCCAGTCATGTTGGTACATGCCCAAAGCCCAGAGCTGGCGTGGCAGAGCATATGGATCCCTGGGGTTTGTCAACCAGCCAACCTAGACTCATGAGGGAGCCCCTAGCCCATGAGAGACCCTGTCTCAGCAAACACACAAGCAAACAACAAAAAAATTAAGGTATACAGCTCCTGAGGAACAACACCTGAAGTTAACCTGCACATGCATATGTACGCAGGTACACACATACACACACATATATACACACTTATCAACTGAAATACCAAGTGTAAAAATATTATTGTACAATAGGCATTTACTTCTAATAAAAGGTTTTACCTGGCTTTTAACTATACATAATTTCCATGAAGGCTTAGATGCTATAAATTTCCAGTGTCCCCCATACTTAGCATGTACTCTATCCAATACACTGGAGTCTGGAGCCTGGAAATGCATAAGGCATTGTGCAGGTGATAGGAGATGAAGCAAAGACTGCACATAACCTAAATGTTCTCTTTATCATTTTTTATTTCCTTGTCTTTCTTTGATTGTTTTTTTTTTTTCTTCCTTGAGACAGTGACATATGTAAACTACAGAAGCCTCCAACTGGCTATAAAGCTAAAGATGGCCTTGAACACCTGATCTGCCTGCATCCGCTCACGAAGTGCTGGGATTAGAAGCTTGAGGCACTGTGAGCAGTGATCCAAATGTTTTCTATAGTAATTTACCTTTGTTTTTGTTGTTGTTCTCTCTCTCTCTCTCTCTCTCTCTCTCTCTCTCTCTCGTAACACACACACACACACACACACACACACACACACACACACACACACACACACACACACACACACACACACACGCACTTTCCTAGTCTACTCTTATCTCTGTCCACCTCTTTTTATTCAATCTACTGGCAAGGCAATGGGGAGTGGTGAACACTATGCCAAAAATAATCACGATGAAACAGTCAGAGAAGCAAGCACATGAAGGTAACATTGGTGCTAACACAATGGGCAAGGGTGAAAGTGTGGCTTTAAATGCTATGACCAGTGGCTTATGGAAAGCAGAAATCAAAGAGAGTCATGGTTTCCTGGAGCTGACTCCCAGCGCTGCTGGGAACGCTGTTAAGTAATTTCCCTCCACCACTTCCACACTGGTCTTGTTTTTTTTTTTTCTACTCCTACTTTTCTTTTGCAATTGTTTCCCCTCTAAGATGTCTGAGACTAATAAATGGAAAGCACATTGTACAATTCTCCCTCGACTTGTCCTAAAAGCTTCGTGTTCCATAGTTGTCAAGACAGTGCTCTACGGCTTCCCGAAATGATCTTGTTGGTATTGAATATCAATTTTTCAATTTGTTCTTCTCTGAATGGGGACACAAGGTTTGTATAGAAACTAATTTCCGTGTGTCGTTCAAACCTGCATCATTTGATCAAGCATCTGTGTGGAGGCTTGAGAAATGTTCTAAAGGCATGCAAAATACCAGTCAAAATGTAAAAGAAAGAATGGAAGGGACATTTTACAGCAAGACCATTTTTATGGTCCTACGAAGATTAAAAACAAACAAACATGCAAACTTAATCAACTGCTTCATGTGGAACATGAACAAAAATCCTGCTTAATCTTTTATATTAATTCTCATTAGGCTTTGTCTTAAGATACATGCACATGTGTGTGTATATCAGGAAAGAATACACGCCTAGTGCCTAGAATTCCCTACGGAAAACACTAGACACTTTTTCCATCTGATTCAGAGCTACATATTTGCTGCCCTATATAGTTGAACTATGATTCCTTTTTTTGCAAGAATCTTTAAACACAAGAATTCAATGAGTTTGGTGTCAGTGTTACATGGAGAAGAAAAATGGACGGGGCTTTATGATACGAATCACTTCATGGACAAAGAAGAATGTGAGGGTAAACAAAATTTCAGAAAAATACAAAAAAAGTACTGATAAATTTACATCAATGGCTTCTGGGTGCTGAAGCGGAAAATAACATATTCCTCCCTGTGCCAGAGACAATCTGCAGTGAGTGGAGGCCAAGAATGGTTAAGCCAGAGGGAAGATGTGAGTCACACGTGAGACTGTTCATTCTTTGTATGCTTCCAGTTCCCTCCTGTCAGTCAGCAAATGAAGATGATCAGGGGGCCCAGTTACCTTTTTGCTACCTGGAGAAGCTCTAGATTAGATGCTGAGAAATCAGCCTGTTTCAGATATTGAAAAGACTCTAGCTGGGTGTGGTGGTGCATGCCTTTAATCCCAGTAGTCCGGGGGCAGAGGCAGGCAGATCTCTGTGGTTTCAAAGCCAGCCTGGTCTACAGAGTGAGTTCCAGGATAGCTGGGTGTACAGAGAGACCCTGTCTCAAACCAAAACAAAACAAAACACTAAGAAATATAGTGGACATTCCTCTGCTGTTGTCTCTTTATTTGCATATATTAATTATAATTACGCATAGTTGGTTTGATATGACATTTCTTTTTTTTTTTTTTTGTCTTTTCGAGACAGGGTCTCCCTGTAGACCCAGCTGTCCTGGAACTCACTCTGTAGACCAGGCTGGCCTTGAACTCACAGAGATCTGCCTGCCCCTGCCTCCCGAGTGCTAGGATTAAAGACGTGCGCTACCATGGCATATGACATTTCTCTTGCACACATATAAAGTATTTTGATCGTGTGACCCTCCATTACTCTCTCTTGTCCCCTTTACATTTTCGCTGACTCTGTTCTTCTTCCCAATTAGACTCCCTTCCCCTTTCATGTCTTTTTCATCTGTGTGTGTGTGTGTGTGTGTGTGTGTGTGTGTGCGTGTGTGTGTCCCAGTGTGCTTCATTGGGGTTATTTACAGGAGTATTGGAACCTTACCAGTGGCTACATCACTGAAGAAAAAGAATCTCTTCCTCTTTCCCAGCAACCACCGACAGCCTGCAGGTCCTCAGGGGCAAGTGCAGTCTCGCAAGCCCCCTCACCACTCGCTATCCTTAACTGTCTCTAAGTCCTCAGGGATTGATAGAGCCTCATTAGCCCCTCCATGCTCCATGGCAGGTTGTTGATAGGATCAACTATGTGTAGGTAATTACAGCTGCTGAGAGTTTAACAGTGCAATGGCTGCCACATCATTCCAGAAGACAGCATTCCATACCACCACCACCCCTTCCTCCAGCTCTTACATTCTTTCTGCCTCTTCTGCTGTGATGTTCTCTTAGCCTTGAGGCTTGGGGGAGATGATGTAGATATGATGCCATTCATGGCTGAGCATTCTCTTATCACTGACTCTCATTAATTTGGCTAGTTATGAATCTTACCACCTTGGAGGCTTCTATATTCTATACATATATTCTATAATATATATTCTATGAGGTCAGAAAGATGAGTTGGGTTTGGGGAGGGGTGTGATGGCAAGCGCTTAAAAGGAAGAGGGTATTTGGGGCTCTAATGTCGTAGAGACAGGAGAGGGAAATAGCATAAGTTATGGTCAAGAGAGGTGACAAATATCAGACACAAACTCCCAACCATCAGTATGTCATTTCCTTTCTTACCCCTCAACTAAGATACACAGTGACCAACATGAGTGCTAAATGACCCAATCAGATCAACAGAAATGAAGTTCTGGATTAGAATCGAACAGAAACAAGCTTTGTGTTCCTGAGGCATTTTGCTACAAAGCTGTCCAGTTATAGAAAATATAGAAATTCTAAACTAAGGACTGAAATATTTCTCCCAAACCAAAATGCTGCTTGTGGTTGTCACCAGCCATTTCTAGTGCAAGTTCCCACAGAAAAAGAACCATTCAACTAAAGGGGCAGCTACATTGGAGAAAACTGGATAATACAGCCATCACTGACTAGACTAAACTAACAGGAACTGAAAGGCGAGATATCCTACAATTAGATGTGGCAGAAAGGATTTTCCAAAGCCATTTGTGTGCTTGTGCATAACAGCCAACAGGTGATAAATATTAGAACCAAATCTCTACTCTCTACTCATCATTTTAGCAACTTTTGAACTTAGCCGTATTATCTCCCAAGGCCTGGTACTGATGCATGGTATGTACTGGATGGAGACTTGGTAAGTATCCAGAAAACTAACAAACCATTTATGAATATATGTACACCATGCTAGCAGAAACAATTTACAGTTGAAGAATGAGTTGAGCACATGCTGAACTATCCATGCCTGGATCACAGTCTACGCAGGCATTGAAGAAGCTATTGAATAAAGAATATTTATTAATCTTTTTTTTTAATTTTTTTTTTTATTTCTGTATGTGTATGAAGTACTGTCTGCATGCAGGTCTGTGCACCCGGTCGTGCAATGCCGCGGAGGTCAGAAGAGGGTCTCGGATTCCCTGGAACTGGAGTTCTCCTGGAATTGGAGTTTATCGACGGTTCTCTGCCACCATGTGGGTGCTGGGGATCGAACCCGGGTCCTCTGTAAGAGCGGTCAGCGAAGAATATTTAATGTAGCCGGGCATGGTGGCGCACAGCTACACTAAATATTCTTTATTCCTAGCACTTGGGAGGCAGAGGCAGGCGGATCTTTGTGAGTTCAAGGCCAGCCTGGTCTACAGAGTGAGTACCAGGACAGCTGGGGCTACAGGGAGACTCTGTCTCAATAAGACCAAAAAAAAAAAAAAAAAAAAAAAGAAAAAAGAATATTTAATGCACAAAATATCGAGTGATAAAAGCAGGTTACAAAGCCAGTAGGTTCTGAAGCCCTGTGGTCTCATGTTATAAAATGGAATTTCCTTCTTTGAGATTTAGCTTCTCATTCTTCACATTTTAAAAAATTTTTTTAAATTTATTTTTCTCTATCTGTGTAAATGTACTGTCTGCATGCAGGTCTGTGCACCTGTGTCGTGTAATGCCTCAGAGGCCAGAAGAGGGTGTCGGATTCCCCTGGAACTGGAGTTCTCCTTGAATTGGAGTTTCCAACAGTTCTCAGCCGCCATGTGGGTGCTGGGGATTGAACCCGGGTCCTCTGCAAGAGCAGTTGGTGCTCTTAACTGCTAGGCCATCTCTCCAGCCCCCGTTCTTCACATTTTAATATATCTGAAGCTAAGATGTGTTTTCCCTTGATCTATACTTTTTCTGTGATGGGATCCTGTCTCCTTGAAAGCAGAAACAGTAAGCAACTCTACTGAAAGAACCAAGGGATGACTCCTAACCCTTATCATCAGTGATGTCTCTCCAAGCTGAGGCAGTAAGTGCGTGTTTTAGAAACTACCTTCATGAATATACTTGTTTTCATATGGAGGTCATTTATATTTTAGAAGCTAAAGGAATTGGTGCCATTCATTTTTCTTATCATTGAGTAAAAGGCCTGGAAAACTAGAAAGGAGACCAAGGAAGGGTAGATTTGGTGCTGGAAAAAGAGAGTAGGGAGAACAAATGGACGCATGGGAGGTGACAGGGGAGACTGGGAAACAGGGAGGTGCTGTGTTTGAGGGGAAAGGAGAAGCTACTAAAACACAGTTTTCAAAAATAGTGTTTAATGACTAATACCTTTATGCTCATTTTAAAAAATAAGAAGACGCATGGATTGCTTGAAATAAAAAGGGAAAATGAATGTCACCCTGACAGCAGGGCATGTGATTTCTGCCCTACAGAGGCTTAAATTAAACTGGCATGGTGACCACAGAGCATAAAATACGTTCTGTCTACACCTTCGATTTACACATGCTTCTGGATGGATGGGGACCCTACAAATCAGGCCGTCTGCACTCAGCTCATAACCAAGTCCTAGAATATACAGCATACCAGAAGAAGCTGCAGAAGTCCAGGGAAGACATGGAGTTTCCCAGATACTCAGGGGAGAATGGAGTAGCAGAGACATGTCACAAGTGGCTTAGGCTGCCTAGGAAGTTTGTTCACACAGGGGGAGTCAGGAGAGCCCCGGTTGGTTGCTGGGTTCCACCAAGGGCAATGCATGAATCAGGACTCTCTGAATCTTTTAGGAAGAATCTTCTGTAATCGTTTGTTCTGTGCTTTGGACTAATGGCCTACAGTGGTCAATGTAGAGATGCTATGTGCCAGTAAAGCTACCTCCCTGTCTTCCAGAGTTTTATAATCATTCTGGAATATTCTACCTGTTGCCTTTCCTTTCATCCCACTTTTATCCCACATTTGTATGAACAAAGGATGTTTTTAAAACAAGGTTTCAGGGCTGGAGAGATAGCTCAGTGGTTATTGCAAAGGACGTGGATTTGATTCTCAGCACTCACAGGGTGGCTAACGACTGTCCATAACTGGAGTTCCAGGGAATGCTTCCTCTGACCTCTGCCAACATGGCACGATGTGGGTACAGTAACACAAGACAGACAATACACTCATACACATAAAATAAAAACAATAAATGACATATTTTAAAAGGTTTTCTAAAAGGGTGGGGATAAAATAGACAACAAGAAAGCTAAAAGTAAAAAAAAGAAAATTAGAGCTGGGTGTGATCGCACAGGCTCACAATTCTAGGGCTCAGGAGATGGAGGAAGGAGAGTGGGGTGTGGTAGAAGCAACGCTGGCCAACAAAAAATGCAGAGAAAGAGAAAAGAAGAAAATTGAAAAAAGAAATAACAGTCTTTTAACTGTACATTTAAAAAAAAAATGGGATGTTAAAAAGACTATGGATAAAGGTGCTTACCAGAGAGGTGAGAACAAGTACCTGGATGTGGTCCCCAGGAACCACGTGGTAGAAGGCCACAACTGACTCCCATAGTTGTCCTCTGATCTTCACGTATGTGCCATGGCATATGCAGACCCCTCGCATACAAAACAAATGTAATGAAAAACACTTTAAGGGACAGAAGAATGGTAACTAGGTACAGAACTGAGATGTGAGCAGAAATAAAATAGAAACAGTTCTTTGTTTTAAGAGAGTAAAGAAGAGAATGAAAAGAGCTGTGAAGTCACAAAAACAAACACCCATTTCTAGGAAGTGTGTGTTGAAAACCTTCTGGTCTGGGACTTGAAGAACCAAACTGGATCTGTGATATTTTATCTCTGCATAGCAAGAGGGAGCCTTCCCTGGCGCCAGCAGCTTATCTGTATTCCAAAGATGGTCACGTGCTGCTGGAATGGAGGAACCACAGCATACCTGGAGGTTTTATCTGGCCACACACGTCATTCTTGCACCAGGGAAGCTAAGGCAGGAGTACAGCCAGTCTGAGGCCAGCCTGGGCTACATAATAGACTCTGACTCCCCAAAATTGTTTTGATCGTATTGTGTACAGCCTGGTACCCAGCACAGAAGTGATCTTAAATATCCAGAAAGTTATACAGGGAAGGGTTCTTCACTCTCCTACGAGATTCAAGTCCAGGAAAGCAGAACTGCCCAGGAGCAAGCAGCAGGGCCAGTGAACTTCACTTTCTTTTCTCCATAAACCAAATTTCCTTTACTCAAAGTTAGTGGAGCACAATGAAGTCTTCTCATGTTACCGTTTTTTTTTTTAGGAATGTTTTCTTAAAGAAATTGAAGAATAAAAATATCAAAAGGGCCTGCAGTTATTTCATCAGACTTGCTTAAGAAGGGTGGTTTCTGATTCAGGGTATCCTGAAGCCTGGAACTCCCTTTTCAACCCTCACATGCAAAGGCATCAAGTGAATATGGACTTTCCCCAACCTGCTCCCACATCCCCAACAACAGGAAGTTTCCAGTTTTCATAAGATCATAGTTACTGGAACCCTGGGCCATGAACACACACGCAAGTGGATTTAAAGAGCCTGCTTCACAAATTGCAGAAATGATGGCAGAAACAAACCCAACGTGAATTCTGATTCTACTGTATCTCCTCATCTCTCCATTTTCATCTTTGTATGCAAGAGAGAGCAGCAAAAGCTCTTTTCATACATTGATATAGCTGAGGCTTATTTTCCTAAAGCAAGATGAGCCCTTAAACAGAGATATCAACCACATTTAGACTATCTTTATTTACAGACTAAGAGGCAAGGGCAAAAACGGCATTTCGAAGAGAGAGAGAGGAAGAGAGAGAGAGAGAGAGAGAGAGAGAGAGAGAGAGAGAGAGAGAGAGAGGAAGAAAAGAGTGGAAAAATTCTTCCAACCTCCCAGCATTCATGCCGGCCTGCTAATTCATATCTCCTTAAACAGCACGCATCCAGCTGTTCCAATTTAAAGCCCCTGCCATTTTTTGAATGCACAGCAAGAACAGCAACAACGAAATCAGAATTAAAGATGTAAATAGAATACTCCAGTCCAGACGCAAGCAGGTAGCAACCATTTTTCAGCTTAGTAAACGCAGTTCATATGAAGGGACAGCACCAAAAAGCAGGGGTCTGAAAGAGGGAAACAGGAAGTGGGCGGCACGGCTGGGAGAAGTCAAAGATTAATGACTGAGAAGGGCTTAGCAAGCCTTTCACAAGGACCAGGAGCAGGTCTGGTCCGAGACATTGCATGTTTTCCTCCTACTTTGAGTTGCAAATGTGTATGGCTGGGAGAGGCAGGCAACTTCATAAATAAAGTGTGACCAGAGAACTTAGAAGCACAGCCTAAAGTAATTAAAGAAATAATCAGCCTGAATCTACTCACAAAATAAAAATCCCAAATGGACTCCTCTCCTTAAAATATTAGTGAGTTGTTTCATGACTCACTCAGTCAGGGATCCCCTGCAAATACGTTTCCTTTCAGTGCTCCCCAAAAGTCAACATTTGCAAATGTTCAGAATTCTAATCGCACCACCACAATATTAAAGAACTTAGTATAGCAAATCCCTAGTTTAGGGAAAACTAGCTCTGTTAAGTTGATGGGATTTTTGTAATTCAAAAGATTTCCTTAAAGACAGGCGTGTTTGAAGAAAAAAAAAAACTTACTCTAATATTAAGGCAAAATAAAAATACAGAAGACCTGTCTTCAACAACCAGAGTTGATTGTATTCAACTGTGTGTGTGTGTGGGGGGGGCTGAGTATGGCAGAAAGGGAGTTAAGGTCTCCACAAGAGAAAAGATCCAAACAAAAGGGGAGGGGGGTTAAGCAGTGTCTAAATTACAGGGCTCGTGAGGGGTGCACCAGACTGAGACACTGACAGGGGTCAAAGGACCCATGTGATCAACAAAAGACTTCAACAAAGAGGCCTTTTCCTTCCCAGCAAGGGAAAGTTCAAGGCTGTGACTTCAACCAGAAGAGTGACTGGAGGGAGGGGAATAAAGAGAGATTTCTCTAAGTCTGCTGAGCAACATATCAGCAATGAAGGGGCAGAGTTTGCCTTCAAAAAGCCTCCCTTCTTCTGCAAAGCTGGGAGCATGGGGCTGTAACCTGAACCCACAGAGCCAGGTCCTGTGGCCGTGAAAATTCCACATGTGTCCTTTATTGGTCAAACTAGACTAAGATATATAGATTTGATCTCTCAACATAGTATATGAGATTTTTCTAACCATTTATTCTAGGAAACTAATTTTTTTCTCCACCAATTACTTCAACAGTTAAATATTGTCATTTATAACGCAGGTCACTAATTCAGCATGCTTATTTAATGCTGCCTCTTAAAAAAAAAACCCTATAACATTTATCAGTAAGCCAGAACAAGTACATATAAATCCACCTTTTGCCAGAGCAACCTTGTAGCACACACAGGCACACACACACACGCACACACAAACACACACCTGCTCAAGGCAAATAAAACATGAGGCTCTTACCTATAGTCCTCAAGCCCCAATTGAGAGATAAGTAGTCACTCACATCACACAGGAGACAAAAAATATATATTTAAAAGACCAAAACAAACAAACAAAGCTGCCAGTTCTCAGCACAGCTCCTGCTTGGTAATTAAATGAAATCCTACACAGCCACAAGTGAGGGAGAATTTGCTCCACGGTTAAACCGGCATTCCTAGATCATTTCTTTGCTGTGAATTCACCACCATCAATGTTTCAAGAAGAGAGATAGCCATGCATTTCCCCCATTACACACACGCAAAGGCGCGCGCACACACACACACACACACACATACACACACATTATTTCGTTTCCTTTTGCACATGAAAATAAAATTGCAGCTCAGCGCTAATGAAGCAAGTCTTGCCTAAACTCCCACTGGAAAGCCTGCACATGTACTGTAGCAAGATTATCCTGCATCGGCATAATCACCTTACACGAAATGCGATTACTCTGGGCTGCAATCTTTATCCCCGAAGTCAATTTATTAATCAGAGAAAGAGAGAATGAGAGAAAGACACACAGAGAGAAAGAGAGAGAGAGAGAGAGAGAGAGAGAGAGAGAGAGAGAGAGAGAGAGAAAGAGAGAGAAACTACCTACCCACAAATACATCATCATCTTGCAAGAGAAATCAAAGGCTCTGTCAGCAAACAGAAGTCTCCTCACTTCACCAAGAGTATCTGGAAGGAAAACTGAAAACCAGTGGGTAGAAATTCTTGCCTTTTCCTGCCAAGTCCTCAGAGTCCCCTTATTTCCTTACACAAGGTTTGGTGCGCTTGTTTATGAGTTTATGAGGATATAGCATTCCTCAGTGCCAATGTGTGTGGAGTGACTTGCTCCGGGGCTGCTTCTCTCTCTCTCTCTCTCTCTCTCTCTCTCTCTCTCTCTCTCTCTCTCTCTCTCTCTCTCTCCTCTCCTCTCCTCTCCTCTCCTCTCCTCTCCTCTCCTCTCCTCTCCTCTCCCTCCCTCCCCCCTCTTTCCTTTTCCTTCCTAACTCTTTCCTTTCTTTTCTCTCCAGTCAAGACTGCTTAGGTAACAATTTCTTGGTGTGGCTGTCTCCTGAGCAAATCCAGGTACTTTAGGCAGCCAGCAACAGTGGCAGATACAAACACTGATGAGGTTGAGAGGACGATGATGGTGATGATAATGAATAATAACAATAATAATAACAGCGATAGTATGATCACCAACAGGCAGGGGCTAAGCACTTCCTGATGGCTAGTGGGAGATTCCCGAAGTCCCCATTGGAGAAATTTACTGGAAGAAGACAGATCCTCCTGAGGCAAGCATTTCTACATGGAGCCGGTGACTCTGAGATTTTTTTTTTAACTCAAAGTAAAGCTCCAGCCACAGAGAAAAGAACATGTGCCTCTCCCGGCTTCCCCTTTATCTCTTTAAATGTACTTCAGATAAAAGCAGCATCCACTTAGGTCAAGGCCTCCCCAGACTCATTACTCTTCACACCACATGCTCAGCACACTTGTCTACAGCCATCTACTGGCTGGTCGTCGTCACTGCAGGCTCAGAGGCTGCGGGTCTGTCTTGCTGCAGCAGCTGTTGCCTGCCCTGGGCAACCTTGCATGGCTCTCAGCCTGGGTGTGTATGGGAATCTGGGAGGGGGAGGGAGTGGAAAATGGCCTTGGAAGCCTGTGTCAATCTATCAAATCAAAAGCAAAACCAAGCCCCAACAGCCACACTCAGCAAACAGAAAGCTTCAAAGTCCTGCTGGCAGGAATGCTTTGCTTTCCTAAACTGAAGGAAGTGTGTGTGTGTGTGTGTGTGTGTGTGTGTGTGTGTGCACATCCACAGCAGCAGAACTGATTTTGGTGTTTGCATGTGTGTGCAGGTGTGCACGTGTGTTTGTACATACACACACACATTCTCTCTGTCTCTCATTATTGGCAATTGGAGACCTGGGAAATTATGCAGTGTACATAAAACTTGATCATGTTGACAGGCCCTCCTTACAAAATCCACAGGCTTGGATGCACTGCTAAGATTTCTTGAAATTATCCAAAAAAAAAATTCTTTTTTGCCCACAAATCAATTCCCTGTTATTAGTTGTTCTTTTTTAATCCATTTTAAATTGTATACTTTATCTTGAAAATTATCTCCATTACTGAAATGCATCGTGAAGGAGAGGACGGGGAATACAATTTTCCCAGCATATTAATTGATGCAGAACTCAATTATTGATATATGGATAAGGGAGAAATGAATATTAAAATGTACCATATACTTTAAGGGAAGGAGGGAAGATGAACTGGTGCTCTGAGCCAAGGTTTTACCATTAGCTACATCTTTACGAATCCACACACAGGAAGCCATTGAACTAAGCCCCTAATTCATTTACATTTCTACCTAAAACTACATAAGGCAAAATGTCACCTAAATAATTAAAGTGCATTAGCTAAATTGCGGAGTCATCTACAGATCTGAGCAGGTGGTGAGGCACCTGTTAAAGCATCCCATAAACAGGGCCATCGAGATGTATAATGGCCAAGGAAGGTGGGAGCAGCTACTCCCCAAACCATCCTGTTAAATAAACGGTGACCAAAGAGGCCTCAGCAAAGGCAGCCCCCAGAGAAACAGGACTTGGGCACACCGTCTGCAGCTGGAAAACATGAAAATCACAGAGAAACTGAGTTGGATCCCCAGAACTTGTAAAACAGCTAAGCGCAGCTAATGCCTCACACAGGCATTCCCAGGCCTGGGAGGTAGAGGCACGAACCTTGAGGGTCACTGGTGAGCCAGCCTAGCCAAACCAGCAAGTTCCAGGTAAGAATCGAGAGACCCTCTCTCAAAAGACAAAGTAGAGAACAACTAAGGCAGACACCTAAGGTTGATCTCTGGCCTATACACACACACACACACACACACACCCCTGCAAATCACCTGTGTTCATAAACCTCTCTGCTTCTTCAATATTCAGCTTCCCTCAAGCACAATAAATACCACAAAGAGAAGAATGGCTAATGGTCCTACTTGGACTAGGGTTCATGGACTGGATTTCCAAAGCTCAAACCAGGACATTCCAAGGCTCAGCCTGGTAGGAGTGATCACCCTCCTTGCAATGCATCATGCTTACATCTGACATTATCATTTCAAAGAATGGAGGGGGCTCACGAGGTGGCTTAGGGAGCAAGCTCCTTGCCTTCAAGCTTAAGATACCCTTGTAGATGAGGAAAACGTAGGGGAAATCACCAAGCTTCCCGTCGCTTCTTCTATATGTGTGCTCATCCATTGATTGTGCCCATTTTCTCCTGGATGCCTGCTGCACTGGACCTCCCTGGAGGCACTGGATGGAAGTGGCAGTGAACAAAGATACACATCTCTCTAATTTGTGGGTAGCAATTAGTCATAAGTTACACTGTTTGAGCAGTGTGTCTTTTTAAAAATATAATCAGATTGCCAATATTTAAACATCCAAGACATTTCAAAAGAAAATCTGGAACTGCCCTTTAGAGACATTGGATGATCTAGTGATGTTAGGTTGGCATGTTCATGGGGTAACTGTGGGCTCGTGGGGGGACCACAGCCCTCTTATGCAGGGTTACACAGTCTCTACTCTCTCAATTACTTGAGATCAGGTGTTACCTGGCAGGTGGATTCATCAACATGAACATACCTCAGAGGTCTGCAAATCCTTAAATTACAAAGTTTTGAAATGCTTTGGGATGTAGGAACACACACACACACACGCGCGCGCGCGCACACACACACCCTCCACCTTAGATGTGGAATCCTTACAGTACCTTTATAATTAAATTTAGTATTTATTTTTCTTTACCTTTCCTATAACCTGTTAGATCTATCTATCTATCTATCTATCTATCTATCTATCTATCTATCTTTTATCTATCTATCTATCATCTATCTATCATCATCAATCTTCTATAAATCTATCAACTATCAATTTATCACCTGTCTATCATCTTTATCAATCCATCATCCATTGATTTATCTATCGATCCATCCCTCATCTCTCAATATATCCTTTCATGCATCCATCTATCTATAGATCCGTCTAGTTAAGTTTCTAACTACATGGACATATGCGGTCCACTGACCGGCACAATATTGTGTTTTATTTAACTGTATTGGAGTATCTTTGAACTTGCTCTATTCTCCCTGTTTTCCATTCTTCATGTGCCTTGATATTATTATAATATGTTTCACCCACTTGATTTAGCTTTGTATGTTGAGTCAACAATCCTTCCATTAGATGCCCGTGGGAGACGTTAGAGCTGATGGCCTTTCTGTTCAAGATAAGAGTGTTTTGGAGAGATTGCAGGTAGAGGAAAGGAACTCTCAAGACTACAGTGAGGCAGATATTTTTCTGGATCCCAGGAAAATGGCTCCTTAGTGTACACAGGTAGGTCGGCCTTCACTACAGTGTGACCAATGCAAGAATGGTAGGGGAGTAATGGAACCACCAAGCCAGGATGATACACAGACCATAGACAGCAGATGTCACCATGGTAACCATGATGCATGGCCCAAACCTCAGTATCTTACTGTTATTGGACATTTCTATGGCAGAATATCTGACATAATCAACTTGAGAGAGAAAGGGCTGATTTGGGCTGAAGGTTTCAGAGTTTTAGTCCTTGGCTGTGGGGAACATTGTTTCCAGGCCTGTGTTGAGATGGTTAATCCTGATTGTGAATTTGACAGGTTCAGAGTCACAGAAGAGACAAGTTGCTGGTCATGTCTGACAGGGATAGTCCCGATTAACATAACGAAGGCTCGGGAGAAGCCATCTTAAGTGCCGGGAAGGGGGGCACCATTCCCTAGGCTGGCTTCTCAGACTCCATAAAGAAAGAACTTGAGCTCAGCACCGGCATTCATCTCTTGATCTCTGCTTCCTGACTCTGGGCACAAAAGGACTAGCTGTCTCCCACTCTTGCTTCCATAATGTCCCTATAGCGATGGACTATACTCTTGAATTATAAGCCAAAATAAGTCCTGTCTTGATTAGCTTTAACTGTCAGCTTAGTACAGCCTAGAGTCACCTGAGAAGAGAGTCTCGGTTGAGGGACTGAGCACATCAGATTGGCCTGTGGGCATGTCTGAGGGGAAATGTCTGATTAATAACTGAAGTAGGAAAGCTCAGGCCACTGTGAACAGCACTGCTCCCTGGAAAGGTAGAATTGGGGTGTGTAAGTAAAGGCAGCTAAGAATGAGCCTAAAGTGAGCTGGCATGCAACATTCCTTCATTATTTTGGCTTCCAGTTCTTACTTGAGCTTCTGCTCTGACTTCTCTCAATGACGGACTATGATGTAGAACTACAAACCAAATCAACCCCTTTCTCCCTAAGTTGTTTTCACACCAGAGTATTTTTATCATAACAACATAGTATTACATTTATCACAGCGGAAGCAATGCTCCTTGCCTCATGGTGACTGGGAAGCAGAGAGATGACCGTGTCTGTGCTATCAGGCTTCTTTCTCCTTTTTTGCCATCCTGGGTCCCAGCCTAGCAGATGGAGTTGCCTACATTCAGGGAAGGTCTACCCCCTTTGCTGATGGTCTCTTGGAACGTCCTCCTAGACACATCCCAAAGTGAAGGCTTCTAATCTCCTAGGTATCACTCGTTCTTGGTTGTCTACTCGATTAGTAGACAATCAAATTAATCATCAGGTTACCATACAGCTCCCGTACTCAAACATACCTATCAAAAAAGAGCGTGAGACAGCTCATAGAAAATAATTTCTCTAAGGAGTAGGATAGAATAGGATTCAAATTTAAGCAGGGCCCAAATAAATAATGGCAATGTCGCTTCTTGCATATCTCAGTTAACAGGCTGAGCTGTCCTGAAATCTTCAGCACAGGTAAGCAGAAGGCCGGCTGCATCTCTGCAGAGCTGCTCTACACTGGATACTTGGTGCCTCCAAGAGGGTAAGAATTGGCATCTGCTGCTGCTTGTTTTTTTCCATTGAACCTTCATCTTCAGTTAGACTAAATCCCTACCCTGGCTGCGTTGCCTCTGCCTCTAAGGTGTTCCCCCTTCTTCCACCTGCTTGAACATGTGGTCCCTCTGCAAGAGGTAAGATTCAACCCTAGAGAGCGAGACATTTTATCACTGTGACACAAGCAGGAGACAGCTGTTTCTCATAAATCCACTTCCCGAGGTTTTGCAATCCCTATACTCCAGATTCCAGAGGTTAAAGAGACCGAACAGTGCTGCCCCCTCAGCGGGTGTCTGCAAATGCTGTCTGTATTTGAAATTCTAATCATAAAGGACCTGATAACTCAATCAGTTCCTCAAACCTTATTCCTTGAAATGAGCAGAATGGCGTTCTCTATTTACTGTTAACCCCCGTCCCCACAAAGCTTCTCTTTTAAATGGTTTTATTAACAAAGTAAACATATTCACATATTCCATTTGAAACCAATTTTTCCCAATTGGCTGCAAGGCTGGTCTAGTAGGGAACAGTTTTTATAGTGGGAAAACTGAAGGCTCTTTAGAAAGAATTAATCCAGCTATCAATTATCAGCTCAGTGGAATAATTAATCAATTGCAGAGCAATGGATTACTTGAACACTGATTATGCTGCTGGTGGCCAGTCTGGCAAGGAAGCTTCTAATCTGCTTTGGAAATTGAATATTACTGTGATATGCTGAATCTTAGACAATCAGCATCCCAACTTGAACTCCGTAAGAGTCTTTATTAAATAGCTCACTGTTGACTATATTGAATGTGAAAAGTTATTTAAGGCTCTACTTGATCAGCGTGGGCATCTTAATATAATATATAATCCCAGACACTCAGGAGCGCATGTTCAACTCCAGCTTAGGCCACAGAGAGAGTTGAGCACCAGCCTAAGTAAGGGATCCTGTCTCAAAATACAAAGTAAAAAACAGGGGCGGGGAGCTAGGCAATAGAAGAAACGAATGCTGTTATTTCGAGCACTGACTGGAGGTGAATTTCCCTAAAGCCAAGAACAGCTTCTTTTCTTGGTCTCCTTGTGAGGATCAGTCAAGTTCTTTTTTTTTTAATTATTTATTTATTATTTTATGTGTATGAATGTACTGTCTGCATGTAGGTTTGTGCACCCGTGTCATGCAATGCCGCGGAGGTCAGAAGAGGGCATCAGATTCCCCTGGAACTGGAGTTCTCCTGGAATTGGAGTTACAGACGGTTCTCAGCCACCATGTGGGTGCTGGGGATGGAACCCGGTCCTCTGCAAGAGCAGTTGGTGCTCTTAACCGCTAGGCCATCTCTCCAGCCCCCAGGATCAGTCAAGTTCTAACAGCCCCAGTGTAGGGCATATACTCTGTTAAGGGAATGAAAATGGTGTCCATGTTTTGTCTCTTAATAAGGCCTGTGTGGTTGGAGTCAGCAACTAGTAAGAGCTGAGGGTGGGGAGTGAGAGGAAGGGGATCTGCTGACACCACAGGGTGTGGGTCTGGGTTCCGTATGTCAGTGCTGAGAAGCCAGCAAGGTAAGTTGGCTGAGGAAAAGTCCTTCATTGGCTGCTGACCATAGAACTGATTCATGAACTTGGGGTCTTTTGGGCCATCAACAAGGGTGTGCTGGACCAGACAGAAATAGAAAAAGTTGAACTGCTCAGTGTAGTCTGTGATGGGACGTGTGTCCAACACTCACAGTTCACAGGGCAGTCAACTGCCAAGCGTCTTCCAGCTGGGCAGAATAATGGTGTATGTTCCCCCAGGAGATCTTGAATTGGCATCAAAGATATAGAAAAACAACAAACACCTGCACCAGCTCTGAACACGTCAGACTTATTAAATGGTTACTGGGAAGGTGATTCACAACTCACAACTAACTGGAAGTTGGGACATCTGCCTTCCTACTTCCTGGGAAGCAAAGCTCTGTTACTTTGGCATTGAACTCATAGGGCAGGCAGCTCTCCCAGGATAAAGGCAAGTCAATTATTGACAGGATTTCTGATTTAGAAGAAAGAAGGGACTGAGGGACAGTCATTGATAGGAAATAGTCCATCATATGGGGGTTCAATAATGGTTGACTGATATATTGCAGATAAGATCCTCTAAAACTGTTTGTCCACATGGTATGAACTCATCATGGCTAAGTCAACCCCACAGTTGCTTCTAAAATCAAAGGGACAATGAATATTATTTTATCCTATTGACTTTAAGGTTTGGATTTCGGTATCACAAATGTCTGCATCACTGTTTTTAAAATTATAAAATATACAGAACATAAAATTAATATTCTAACCATTTAATTGATTAATTCGGCTGCATTAAAGACATTCATTACTATGCAAACATCACCATTATCCTTATACAGAACCCCTTTACCATCTTGAAAATACAAACTCTGAGCTCAGTAAACAATAACTCTCTAGTTCCCTTCCACTACCACCCATGTGAACCACAGTTCTAGAATGTCCACTAATGTTAAATGTTAACACACTCTCTGTAACTTCCACCCTCATCAAGAATTTGGACATCTCCCACACCCAGAAGCTTCCCTCCTGCCACACTGGGCAAGGTTTATCTCCTCATAGCATGTTCTTGGTCCTCTCTCCATCTTAATGCAAGTCTTTATGAGGTACTTATTCAAGATGGCATTTTATTTTTCTTTATACAGAAGGAAAGAAAACAGATGGGATACTATCAGTAAATTCTCTAAGAATTTATAACCTGAATGTGGACAATGAGGATTCTGGGTTGCAGAATGCCTCCTTCTGTGCTGGGGGCTTGTGCTACATGGTGACATGCAGGGAAGGCAGAGTAAAACAAGGTTCAGTTTATACAGAACTTCCCAGTATATGTTGGGCGGCCGTGCCTGCCAGGTGGTGTTCATTGCCTTTTGTCCTTCTTCAGACCGGTCTTCTCTTAAGCCATCTACCTTTACAACATCAGTCTGAAAAGCTGGCACTGAGTCTGATAGAAAACAAGCAAGCATCCACTTCCTGCCTTGACCTCTAAACATATGCAGGAAGAGGGCAGGGAGGAGGGTCCAGAGATTCAGAATACGATCCCCCAACTTCCAAGACGAGTTCTGGGTTTGTTCATGAGCACCACTGTACATCACTGATAAAATAGAGGTGCTCAACTTCCTATCACAGAGTGATTGCAAGACTTAAGACTCAAAAAGTATATATGCATTAGTACTAACAGTAGTGTAAAATAATTATCGGGCAGGGACGATGGCTCAGTGTTTGTAAAGTGCTTGCTTGCTCTTGTGCAAGCATGAAGACCTAAATTTGAATCACTAGCTGGGCAGAATAATGGTGTATGTTCCCCCAGGAGATCTTGAATTGGCATCAAAGATATAGAAAAACAACAAATAACTGCGCCAGCTCTGAACAAGTCAGAGTTGTTAAATGGTTACCAGGAAGGTGATTCGCAACTCACAACTAACTAGAAGTTGGGAAATCTGTCTTCCTACTTCCAGGGAAGCAAAGCTCTGTTACTTTGGCATTGAACTAAAACCAGGCATAGTACTGAGTTGTTGTAATATCAATCCTCCTACAGTGAGATGAGAGACGGAAATAGGGGAATCCCCAGATATGGGGTCAGCTAGTTTGACATAAATAGCTTTAGCAACAAAAGAGATGATCTATCTCAAAGAAGGTGAAGGCAAGAACCATCATCCTAGGTTGTCCTGTGACCTCTACATGAGCCCTGCGGGGCATCATGTATGCCTGCATTGATACACACACAAGCACACACACACACACACACACACACACACACACACGTATGCACAAAAATAATTGAAATGGAACAACCAGAAGGATATCCCTACCAGCTTAGGGAATCTAGGCAAGAATACCAGTCTACGTGTCCACATACATTTCCAGTGTCTCACACAACACATTGTAGATTATTACTAAAAATGTGTTGAGCAGATCACATAATGTAACATCTGTTTTTAAAAACTGTTCTAGCTCCCATCCCTTCATCTTATTTCTCTGTCCTAATTTCTCAACAGATAGATGTATTTGCTGCAACCGAGTCAACAGTTAAAGAATCGGGAATTCCAAGCAGCCTTTGTTTCTTCCATGCCTTGGCCAGGGAAGCGAGCTAAAGCTCCGTGGCAGTCAGAGGCCTGAGCTCTCTGGCAACTGCTCACGTTCTCATCAGAGTTAATAAAAGCTATGAATCCCTTGGGAAATGGGGAGCCACAAATACACACTGCAGGGTGCCTGCTGCAGTCGATGAGAAATAGAGAAGTCAGACTGCGGTGGGTGGAAGCCTAGAAACCCCGAGAAAGACATACTTAAACCAAAAGCCTCCCTGCCCCTGAATGTGACCTCATTTGAAAACAGGGTCTAGCTGGGCGTGGTGCCGCACACCTTTAATCCTAGCACTTGGGAGGCAGAGGCAGGTGGATCTCTGTGAGTTCAAGGCCCGCCTGGTCTACAAGGTGAGCTCCAGACCAGCTGGGACTAAAGGGAGACCCTGCCTCGAAAAGACAAAACAAAACAAAAAACAAACAAACAAAAACCAACTGGGTTCCTTAATAAATGAGATATTTTAACAAAGTTACAGCACCCCACAAATAAGTGAACTATCTGGCTGGATCAAGGTAGAGGAGAACCAGGGAGCAGGGCCAAAATTGGAGGACAGAAGAGGCACGAAGGACACTCCCCTGGCACCAGCAGGCTGTGCACAGCCTGGCTGAGTCCTTAATTTTAGATGTCTGCTCTCAATGCATGAGATCCTTGATGTCTGTTGCTTTAGGAAACTCAGAATGGGGGGTGGGCGGTTGAGTTCAACCCATTGCCCATCTATGGAGTTGAGAATCTCCTTCCACAGGGATGTCTATGTGGTTAGAGGCAAGAAGAAAAAAAAAGTCACGTGACAATTCTATTGTAGTTACAATAGTATTAGGATTTTTACTAACAGCATTCCTGCATCAGTTTCAATGATATCAGAAAACCCAATGTGGTAGACCTCAGGTACTTGACCTCCATAGTCTTTCCTAAACTTCAGGAAAACTGGAAATCAAAAGATGATGAAGAGATAAGGCAAGAAGTATAGACTATTCAGGTTCTTACATGAGGGAAGTACAGGTAGGAAAACTCTCAGGAAATACTTGGCTGTCTTGGGGGTAGTAGAACACTTGTCAAGTTTGTTGGGTCCAACTTATCTCCGGAAGCATCCCAGTCCCTTCCTTGTGTTTTCTCTGTCCACTTGACTTAATGAGTTGAGCAAATACTTTGGCTCCTCAATAAAAACTTATGCTCAAGTTTCTTAAAAGGAATGCAAAGCAGCTAATGGACTGGGAGAAATTGGTTGTAGCTGGAAGCAGATTTCAGAAGTACATTTTGTTTATATTAAAACGCCATTTAAGTATCAGTGCAAGCAAAAGCTGCTAACAGGATGAACTTAATATGACTAATACTCGCACAACCCTAGAACATTCCATTTCCAAAAACCTGAGAGATACTATTTTAAACACGTTTTACAGTCACTAATATGGTAAGATGCTACACATTATAACAGAAAGATATGGACTTGGTAGTGAATGTTTGCTGAGGAACTTGGTTGCAAATTTGATCATTGTACTAATACGATGACAGGTTGCGAATACCACATTCCACAGCGATGTCTCGCCATTAAGCCCCTGTTTATGGTGTTACAAATGGCACAGTTATTCACAGACTAGTTCATTTTTGAGACTGTGGGCTCTCAGCGCTAATATATACACTGTCTGTGCATATATTACAGAAGGCTCGAATTCCCATTCTGACTTTCTTAAAGAAATTCATCATGTCAAATGCACTGCAATCTGTGGCAGAGCATTTGTTTCTGGTTGGTCCAATAGGGGGGATCACTGATATGTTTTGAAGCAATTCACCTCGTGCCAAGACCTCCCCTCATGGGTTGTCTGAACAAGAATGAGTGTGATTGGTGTCTGCAGCCAGGAAACTGCTC
The DNA here is from genome assembly GCA_009823505.1 of Rhizomys pruinosus. Lineage (NCBI taxonomy): Eukaryota > Metazoa > Chordata > Mammalia > Rodentia > Spalacidae > Rhizomys > Rhizomys pruinosus. The sequence continues at coordinate 3,265,382 of VZQC01000127.1, read as the reverse complement.
GCTCAGAGAAATAATCTTCCTAGAGCAAAAGCTCTGTAGGACCCTGAAGGGATTTCTGGGCAGAAAATTATAGGTATATTCAGAAAAATATGCCCAAGGAAAACCTCTGGGGTCTCATCCACACTCTGTGTCCCTGCTCTGGGAAATCAGAGGGATCTCTTTGCTTGCTCCTTTCACTCTTGCTCTCCAGCCTAGCTATGTGAGAAATGCAATGTTAGAATATTTCTTAAAAGTAGGCATTGAACTAAAACAGCAACCAGCTGTCTGTTGTTGATTCTCTAGGGAGGTGGCACTAGTTAAATGACACAAAGATATTTTGTCATTTTTCCCAGGCTCATAATAGATACATGAGTGTCCATATCAACCATAACATTGGAACAGGAATTGAACATGCATCTCATAATACTTCTCAACATAATACATAATAATTTGGTGGAGAACAGGAAGGTGACATCTTCTGAAATCCTCTATCATTAATTTTTTGTGTCGTTGCAAAGATTGTGTAATATGAGTGGAAAATAATTCCATTCGCAAAGAAGTGTTTCTCTGCAAATATCTGTAGAAGTCTCACAGGTGACCCATTTCTACAAAGTGCGAAGAAAAATGGGATTTCTTTTCCACATTAAATATGTGCAAATACCTTGTAATTCAAGAAATATGCATGGTGTATTTTATTTAAAATTTCTGGACCATGTAACTCTCCTTTTGTTAACTACTGAATTGTGCAGCGTGGGGATCAAACTTGGTGCATTTCACAAGCCAAGCAGGTCTTCTGCATCCCTAATTCTTACCTTTTATATTTTTTTGTGCTGATGGTTTTTGATGTTTTGTTTTTCTGAGACACAGTCCTGTAGCTCCAGCTTGCCTGGGACTCTATGCAGACCAGGCTGCACTTGATCTCACAGAGATCTACCTGCTTTTGCTTCCTACGTCCTGAGATTAAGAGTATGCCACCATGCCTGGCTAAACTTAACATTTTATCATTTTTAAGACAAAGTCTTTCTATGCTGGCCTTGAAGTCATGATTCTTTTAGTTCAGCCTTCAAAGTGCTATCATTACAGGCACATGCCAACTGAATTCTCTCTCTCTCTCCCTCTCTCTCTCTCTCTCTCTCTCTCTCTCTCTCACACACACACATACACATTTCTATTCTTGGTCCTCCTCCTCCTCCTCCTCCTCCTCCTCCTTCTTCTTTCTCTCCTCTCTCTCCCTCTCCCTTCCTGCCTTCTTGAATCCTGACATCTCTCCTATTGAGATGGCTCCTCCTCCTCCTCCTCCTCCTCCTCCTCCTCCTCCTCCTCCTCCTCCTCCTCCTTCCCATATAGAAGTTTTTAAGATATTCACCCGGACACAGCTTTATGGGACTCAGTCATCCATGCTCAGTGCAGTGCTTCACAGTAGACAGAGAACTCTTCTATCAAGGCAGATTAACTCTGTTATCTTCTGTTATCCATGCTTAGGGGCTTATTATATATTTTGAAACAGGGTCTCGTGTAGCTCAGGCTAGCTTTGAACTTGCAATGTAGCTGAGGGTGACTTGAACTCCTGTTCTTCCTGCATCCACCTCCCAGGTTCTGAGATTATAGGTATGCTCCACCAAACCCAGTTTTATGCAGTGCTAGAGGTCAAACCCAGGGCTTGATGCATGCTAGACATGTACTTTATCAACTGAGCTGCAACATCAGCTAATGTTCCTAAGTAAGTTTTATTTATATGTATGAGTGTTTTGCTTGCATGTATATAAATGAACCCACGTCATGCAACCCCATGGAGGCCAGAAGAGGGCATTGGATTCTCTAAAATGAGTTATAGACTTGTATTAGGGGCATGTGATTGCTGGGAAACAAACCCAGATCATCTGTAGGTGCAGCCAATATTCTTAACTGCTGAGCCATCTCTCCAACCCCCTAAATAGATTTTTTAAAATTATATTTTCTACATTATCTGGTGGGTGTTTGTAGCAAATTAATTAATAACTGTTAGACCTTAGTTCTTAAATTTATTTTTCCTGTCCCATTTTTCTCTCTCCTTCTAGCATGGAAATCCAGTTACTTTTTGGTGCAATGATTGTGTATTATTATTAGGGTGCAATGTTTTTCAATGTATAGAACTATTCATTGTAGGTATCAATTCTTGGTATTTACCAGATGTCACTAAGTGTTTCTCCTTTTCCCCTATCTTTCTTCTCTCTGTTCCTCTCAGCTCAGCTGCTCTGTTCCATGTTCCCATTCACAGATTATTCATTTGATATTGCACATGTTATTCATTTCAACTCCAGCATCTCAATTTGGTTCTTGTTCATAGGCCTCTCATCTTATCATGTTGAACTTTCTCTACAAGTACTTCAATATTTGTAACAATTTCCTTGAAAACCTTGCATATCTTAATTTTTTCCTCTCAGTGGGAGATGAGATCTTTTTAAATTATATTTTTCATTCAATGAAAGTTTCATGTATTTATACAATATGTATCGGTCGTATCCAGAGAGCACGACCTCCCTCAAACTCCCCCTACTGTCCCCACCCTTTCTCTGACCCAATTTAATAACTTTTTTTTTTTGCTTTTTGAGACAGGGTCTCCCTGTTGCCCCAGCTGTCCTAGAGCTCACTATGAAGACCAGGCTGGCCTTAAAATCACAGAGATCCTACCTCTGCCTCCCAAGTGCTGGGATTAAAGGCATGAGCCACCATGCCAGCATTAATATCCTCTCTCTCTCTCTCTCTCTTTTTTTTTTTTGGTCTTTTTTGAGACGGGGTCTCCCATTAGTCCCAGCTGGCCTGGAGCTGGCTATGTAGACCAGGCTGGCCTTGAACTTACAGAGATCCACCTGCCTCTGCCTCCCAAATGCTAGGATGCCACCATGCCCAGCCTAATATCCTCTTTTAAAAATCACTATAAATTACCTCCTGAGTGAAATAGTGCTGCCCATATGCAGATGGAGGTGCGGCCATCCCCAGGGGCATGAGCCACTACCAGCAGCCATGTCCCCTCTTCAGCAGCCACCAAATAATAATAATAATAATAATAATAATAATAATAATAATAGTTCCTCAGCTAGAGATGGGGCTTCAGAGGACTCTCTCTGAGCCATGTTGGAATCTGACTGTCTTGATCTTGTGCAAGTCTTGTGTGAGTAACCATAGCTGCTCTGAGTTGATGTCTGCAACACCCATACCAGGTCCAGACCCTTGCATAGTTTAATTCTCCATCTGAGTCCCCACACAGTCCCATTTTCCTAATTCTTTTCCTTATCAGTAATCAAAGTAGTTCCTTAAAGTCCAAGGAGCTAAACGTTTCAGGCTTTGCAGGTCATATTGTGTCTGCTGAAACTGAACAGTTCTTTCTTTGCAGTACAAAGCTAGCTGTCATCACTACAGAAGCAAATTACCCTGGTGATCTTTGAAAGACACAGGTGGTTGGTTGCTGTTCTGGAAAAGTCCTAGTTTGGATGTCAAACAGTGTTATAGCTCTAGGTCATGGGCCTTATGGAAAGGCAGGGACTGGTCAGAGTTTCTGAAGGCCCAGATAGTTATGACATCAGGCTTTTTACCTGATATAGGAGCTCTGGCTCATATTCTGATTTTTCCACCCTTTATATACAACATTTTAATAATCCTATCCATATGTTATACAGAGAGGACACTGGCCAGGAGTTTCTGGAGGAATAGAGTTCAAATTCTTTCTCCAAATGCACTTTTGATCTTAAAGTCCAGTCCCTTTGTATTCTCACCTCAATGTTTAGCTCACAAATGCCAACATTTTGGCACTACTTTTCTCCTTGCTTAGACCAATAGCCTGGCAGAAGGAACTTAAGGGAAGAAGGATGAACACCTCTGCTCTGTTTTAAGGACATGGTCCATTATGATGGGGAAGGCATGGCTCCTGGGGGTCTATCTGGTTCATGCAAGCTGAGCTTAGGGGAGGTTTGCTACCTGCTAACAGATCCGGAAGCAGGGAAGGTTCAGGTAGGAAATGGAACTACCATCAACTCTGAGGTCTGCTTCCCACCAATGTCCTGCTTCTTCCAATGAGGCTCCACCTCCCCAAGGGGTAGAACCTCTCAAACAGCCATCAGCTGGGGACTAAGTGTTTAAACATTTTACATTTAAACCCTAACAGAGTCCATCCATCATCAGCATTGCTGTGTCATCAGGAGCCTGGTTTCTACATATGCAAAGGCTGGTCTTCATTAAAGAAAGAAGGGCACAGCCACTCCAACACAGCTGTCTTTCCTAACATCCAGTTCCAGAAATTCTAGGTATCACACAGTGGATCTTCAGGTTTCCACTGGGCATCGCTGTCTACACCATAGCTGAGACACCCATGTGCAAATGACTAAGTCAACATGGCTGTGGCTTCCATCTTGCCTCTCAATTCTCTGAAGCCCACAATTCCATGTGGTAGCAAATTCCTGAAAATTTCAGCCTCATGTATTCTGTAAAGTTTTAACATTGTTTATAGTGGAAACAATTCCATCCTGACCCGCCACAGATAGTCCGACATAATCCGATACCTTGTCTTTGGACAGCTCTCTGGATAAAGTTGATTCTTCCATCAAATTATGATTTTTGCATTCACATTGTTTCTACTCATTCTGCTAACCCTTAAAAGTAATACTCATCTTGACTTACATACAGGGATTTGGTGCTAGGATCCACAAACGAGGGACACCATATGTCGTTTGTTTTTCTGAGATTATGTAACTTCACTTACCATAGTAGCTTCTAGTTCCATCAAGTCAAGGTGGGTAATTGTTAGTAAAAATAATACCACATTGGCTGATATTACTATAGATATAGCTCAAAGTTTGTGTCTCTATTTCCCTCAGTTCTAAGATTTTTGTGAAAGAATAAAGCTCTTTTTTTAAAAGTACATCAACATGCTATGTAATTTAGGAATGTAAAGTTAAATGTCTTTTTACCTGCATGCAAGTTTACCTTTTTTAAAAATTTTTATTTATTTTTTATGTGTATGAATGTTCTGTCTGCATGTAGGTTTGTGCATCCATGTCATGCAATGCTGTGGAGGTCAGAAGAGGGTCTTGGATTCCCCTAGAACTGGAGTTAAAGATGGTTCTTAGCCGCCATGTGGGTGCTGGGGATCGAACCCGGGTCCTCTGCAAGAGCAGTTGGCACTCTTAACCACTAGGCCATCTCTCCAGCCCCAGCAAGTTTACCTTTAAACTGTGAATCCCAGGCCAGGTGTGGTGGTTCATACCTTTAATCTTAGCACTTGGGAGGCAGAGGCAGGCGGATCTCTGTGAGTTCAAAGCCAGCCTGGTCTACATATCGAGTTCCACGACAGCTGGAGCTACAGGGAGACCTTGTCTCAAAAAGACCAAACAAACAAACAAACTGTGAATCCCTAAATGTGTTTTGGAATTAACCTATAGTTTATTTTCAGACTTTGTAAACCTGGTATATGTGTGGAGTGTCCAGATGTACATTTTGGAGTGATATAAAATTAAATGGAACAAAATAAGTCATACTCGTCAATATTTGTAAGCATTTATTTCAATCCTGCTGTGTCATAAACATCAGAGAACAGTGCAGGGAATGAAACAAGCATGTCCCAGTCCTAAGGGGATGAAAGCTAATGGAAAGGGGAATGCAGGAGACAGAGATCATGAACGAGTAAACAAGAGATAAACGCGATAATTGCAATGTGGTTCTGATGAAGATGATAAGTGTGCTGACAAATGAAGATTGAGAACAGCATTAATTAAGCTTTAGAAAGGTCATTCTGGTCTAAAGGAGAGAACTGAAGTCTGGGTTATCATAATTTATTCTCCAAACTAAAGCTTGATCGGGGTGGGGGGGTGAAAGTACAGTTATTGATAAATTATGCCAGTTGCAACAGGAACTATTCCAGGCAACCCAGAATAAGTGTTGATACCAAAGCAAACAGGACTAGAAAGGTGATAAGGTAGTCAGGATTCTATCAGATTATTCAGGCCAAGCAATCAGGGTGATTTCAGCTGGACATCTGACAGTGAACTTGGAAAGAAACTGACAGACGAGAGTGGTACTGTGGATCTCAACTCTATAGGAGGGCTGGGGTTGAGAAGATGGCTTAGGAATCCAGATCAACATCCTGACTAACCTGATTTACATCCTGTTACTGAGAGAGATGACATGGGAGGGAGACCAGCTTAATGTGAATATATGCAGGAGAGAGTTGAATGGGGATCTGGGTATACTGCAGTTATAATGTTCAGTCAAGCTGAAGAAAACTATAACCTTTTAAGTTCAAGGACTCAAAACCCTGGTAGCACATCAAAGCCAGGGAAGAACACACTTAACCTAGTCACTGCTGCCAGGAAGAGCAATTAATGTCCTCCTCTGAGTTCCCATAAGAACCCATTTCACATCGAACAAATGAAATTTTTGTGTCTTGTGTTACTTTTGCAGTATTTGACACCCTCACACAGACTACATGTGCTCTTGGCAGCAAGATATACCCACATTTCAAACCATGCTGTGATGGTTTTAAATCATGTTGTGTTGGTTTACTTTAATTGTGAACTTACTCTATCCTAGAATGACTTAAGGAGACAGTCTCAATTCAGGAATTAGCTACATCAGGTTGGCCCTGTGGGCATGTCTGGGGGGGGGCGTTGTCTTGTTAATTGCTCCATTCCACTATGGGCAGCACCATCCCCTCGGCTGGACCCTCACCCATATGACTGAAGGAGGCTAGCTGATAGCAAGGACCCATTTGTTTGCTCTGTTTGTGACTGTGGGTGTGATGTGCCGAACTGCTTGACTTTCCCTCAATGATGGCTTTCAACCTGGAATTGTAAACCGATGGAGTGGCTGTTTGTCAAATATTTGTCAGGGAAACAGAAATGAAACTGATACATTCCTGTAGTAGATGGTCTCCAAAATGTTTCACAATAACAGAATGACTCCATAATACCAGGGAGTCTATGCTTCTCAAGACGAAGGAGCAGCAGGTGCAATGAATGTGTGAAGAGCCCAAAATGTCCATCTTAACAGATGGCACCCCTACTCCTCATGCTTGGGGAAAAGATGTGCTCACAAAGAGCTGTGTTGTTTACGAGGGCCACTTCTCTTAATACCAAAGGTAATCAGTACACAGTATGACCACAAGCTGTGTGGGAAAAACTGTCTGCACCCAGAGCTTTCTAAATTCCGAGTCCTACTCACTGCTTCCTATCCGTCTCTGCCTCCTCCCCCCCAACCCCATGTCAGTTCTGGTGTCACCGATCCAGGTAGAGTGAGGTAGGTTCCAGTTTCCTACTCTATTCCACCTCAGATCTGAGCATGGGAGGGAGGCTGCCCCTTACACACTCAGTTCCAGGGGAACTGGGCATGATGCTCTTAGCTATTTAGAAAATTATATTTCCTAGGGCTATACTCCCAAATCAGTTTACGCAAAGGGAGATGGCTCTGCACTAGAATATTTAGGAGCAAATGAACACAACCAGGTTAATCAGAACCATTTAAATGTTAACTCAGCTATCTTGAAAAGAGCTGGATGTTCAATTCAGACATTTATTAAAAAACATGCCTTTGGTGTTAAGTTGTCAAAACATATATGCAATCATGATTAAGAGTGTACAGCCACTGAAAATAAAAAATATAAAGAGTGCAAAATTTTTAAATCTCTATGTTGTTATCAGCAGGATATTCTTGAGCTTGCCCAGGATGCACCGCAGACAGAAAATGGTTTTAAACATCAGGTCTTCAGGTTTTCTATCCAATAGAGATTCTTAAAGGCAAACTATAAAGGAGAAAAGATGCCAGGGCAAATATAAATGCTTCCAACATAGCTTGTTTCCATGTACATAAGACATTGTCCCATCAGTAACTAGTGTCTGCATTACAGAACCCTGTAATACAGTGCCCTAATTACACCTTTCTTTTTGACTTTTTGTTTTGAGACAGTATCCCATAATTTCCTAAGTCTAGCTTAGAATTTATGATCCTCCTGCTTTGTGGGCCAAATAGCTAGGAGTATAGTTATATTCCACCATGTTCACCTCCAGTTCGTATTTCTTTTTTTTTTTAATTTAATTTTTATTGATGGTTTGTGCATTTTGTACATCATTTTCCAATTCAGATCAGGCATATTTCCCTTTCCCTTCCCCCCACCCCCACCCCATTCCAGATCATGTATTCTGCTATAACTGTCCTGCATCTTTCAGGTTTTTTTTTTTCATTTTTTTAGCTATAAGTGATAATCCATGAGTATAAGCATCCTTCGTGCAAAACCAATCTACAGACTGTTGTGCCCAAACCCCCACAGTCCCACCATTCAGTGGGGGGGTGACAGGTTGTTTGTTCAATCAAGTTGATCAAATGAGTGTCCAGACTACATCGCTGTAGTTTTTCAGCCATTCTACCCCGATGCTGTCAAGTCCTTTAACATTCTTACCATGCCCCCTCTTCCGCAGATTGTTTCCCTAGGCTTAGAAAAGGGGCACAGGTGGATGAGAAAGTTAAAACTGTCCTCTCTCTCTTGGAGCTGTTGACTTGGATCTGGTCAATTCTGGCTGTTTCCTTTCATGGGCTGACAGTTTGTTCAGGAGAACCTTCCATTCCTACTAATGAAGCACAAGCAATTAATTAGTATATTAATGCATATATCTATATATATATATAATATCATATAAGAATATATATGTTGGGATACCTGCAGGAGGAGAGGTGATAAGACCCTGCTCCTGAAGACCTGACGTTAACATGGGGAGTGTATTGAGACCGCACATGCAGTGTACAGATGGCCTCTGGAATGCCAGAGATGTTACCAAAGCCACTAAAACCATAAAGCAAATACGGGTCTCCCTGAGTCAAGCAAGACTCCACGTCACACCAGCTACACCTCACCGTGCCTGGAAATACTGTGCAGCAGAGGCAGCCATATGCCTGTATATCCCAAGATCTAATTGTTGCAGCTCTCTCCTTGGAAAATAACCCACGGCTGATGCCACAAGCCTACATCCTCTACAGGTTAGGAGATGTTATAAGCCACAGTAAGACCCTGTCATATTTATCAGGGGGTAAAAATGTAATTCATGGATTAACATATCATCCAAACATATGTGTCTATGCCAAAGTAACCTACCATAACTATTAGTGCTGCTTAAATACCAGTTCGTATTTCAAGCTGACCTTCTGCTTTGATAAAGGAATATCTAGACAGATGGCAGGGCCTGTCACAGACAGGGAAAGGAAAGAGGTAACCAAGGAGCATTGTCTCTCTCATGTCTGGGGTGGATGGTCCCTTTTGGGTATTTAAGGTGTTCTTGTTAATTTTGAACCAATGCTCTGTGGGCATGGTCTCTTGTTTACTTGAGTGAAAGAGGTATTTCCATTCTTTGGAGTGGTGAATTCTACAGTTTCCATATACAAGTAACTATGTGATTTAGATATATGATAGATAGATAGATAGATAGATAGATAGATAGATAGATAGATAGACAGATAGATAGATAGATGATAGATAGATGATAGATAGACAGACAGACAAACAGACAGATAGATGGATAGAGATTATCTGAATTCACAATCTGGTTGCAAATAGAAAGCTCATGTAGCTCAGAAGTTAGATTTGATGTCCCTTTAACAAATTTTTTTTTTAGTCTTTTTTGAGACAAGGTTTCCCTGTATCCCCAACTGTCCTGGAACTCACTTTATAGACCAGGCTGGCCTTGAACTCAAAGGGATTCCACCTGCCTCTGCCCTCTGGGTGCTGGGATTAAAGGCATGTACCACCAAGCCTGGCTCCTTTTAGCAATTCTTGAGCCAAATTTTTACACTGTAATTCCTTTTCTAGATAGAAAACTCTCACACACAAAGAAAAATTACTTCAACCACCTGTTCATTCAGTGAAAGTGGGCTTGATATAGAAAGGCCTTAAAATAGAGCACATGGAACCCCTAAGAGAACCCTGATTGTAAATAAACAAACAAAATCCTCTTCTCTTTAAGACAGGATCCAGAAGGTAACTGTCAAATAAATTAACCTAGAGCACCTGAAAATGGATATAAATGCATCAGCTCACTTCGGTATCTCTCTATCTAATTAAGCAGATGAGATATTTCCACTTATCAAAGCTAGAAGATAGTTAGGCTCTACAAAGACTTGGCCTCAGTTCTGAGACTAACCCCACATCCAAAGTATAAGCATCTAATCCTTTTCCTCTCTTCACCTCATGGTAGCACTAACCACCTCAGCTCCTTTCCTCAATGCAGTTGCACATTAACCTTGAGCTCAGATGGTTGAAGGGAAAAACTGAGCCATGTGTCAGGACTGGAAACAAGGACTAGGAAAGCAGGCCTGGATTTGAGGCCCAGCTCTCCCACTGGGTATGATTCTTAGTACTAATATCTCACTCTTTTATCTCTCTATAAGCACAGATTAAAGAAACTCTACTTAGATATTAATTGTGGGGGAAATCCCGCTCAAATTGTGGGCTAGCTTTCCAGCTAGCATGCCTCAGGGCACCTCGTGGCTGAGGGTCTGGCCTTGTCCCAAGGAAGAGCAAGCAACATGGCCTAGGTGCATAATGCTGGGTGGGGCAATGGTGTGCAGTGGCTTGGAGTTGGGGGACATATGATTGGCTCTGGGAACTGACGTCATTTGATTTATAAAAGCAAGCTGTAGCAAGGAGTAAATTTGAATTTCATAGTAACATCATCACGGAATTCTCAGCCATTATTTTTATTAATTATTGCATGCATACAGGCTAAGGTAGGCCTGCATTTCGTTTGGGTGGCCAGTGGGTTGGAAAAAGGCTCCCCTATGTGGACCACCAATCTGGGTAGCTGGTGTTGTGAGTGGGTATAGGCTGAAGGGAGGCGATCAGCCATCAGCCTGAAATTCCTGTCCAGGCTCTGGGCAGGTGAGAAGTCACGGCCAAGAGTGAAACACGTGTCTTGTGGGTCCAGGCTAAGGGCCTGAGTTGGAAGTACCACTCAAGCCGGGCTATGGGAAGTAGCCGGCTGGCCTCTGTGGAGGGGTCAGCTCCCCACAGCATCCGCAAACCGGACAGGGCACTGTGTTCCCATTCCCCTTAGCAGGGCCTCGTGGTCCCTTTTCAGCATAAAAAGAAAGCTTTCTACAATTAATATATAAAACGCTTAGTCTGTTGCATGTACCAAATGACCGCAGGCTTGAAGGTTCTGAAATTAAGTTCTTGTCTACAAGAACTCAGAGTGTTTCAGATGTTGAAAACATGTCATTGCCCCTGCCTCCCACAGATGAGCTGAGCTACTTTAATTGCTCAACTATATTTGGTTTTGTTTATTATTTCCTGAGTACAGTTCATCACATAGGCTATTGAGGGAGAAAATGCAAAGGGCAGGGACTTGCACAGAACAACAACAACAACTGCATGATCTCTGCTCCTGTGTCCTTCCCAGGCATCATGCTGCATGGAATCTACATATATTCCCTGACTTACTTTGGGTAGAACTGAAGAAGCCAAACTCACAGGAGCAGGGAGGAGATGCTGGTCACTGGATAGCAAATTTCAGTTAGGTGAGAGGAATAAGTTCATGAAATCTAGTACACAGCATGACAATTACAGTTGATAATATGGTTTTATATTCTGGTTTATTTTTTATTTTATTTATTTATTTATTTATTTATTTTTTTTGTCTTTTTGAGACAGGGTCTCCCTGTAGCTCTGGCTGTAAACCAGAAACTCACTCTGTAGACCAGGCTGGCCCTGAACTCACAAAGATCTGCCTGCCTCTGCCTCCCAAGTGCTGGGATTAAAGGTGTATGCCACCATGCCTGGCTGGTTTTACATTCTTTCTTTATTATTATTTTTTTTCTTTTTTTTAATTTTATTTTGTTATTTTTTTATGTGTATGAGTGTATTGTCTGCATGTAGGTTGGTGCACCCGTGTTATGCAATGCCTTGGAGGTCAGAATAGGGCATCAGATTCCCCTGGAACTGGAGTTAAAGACGGTTCTTAGCCGCCATGTGGGTGCTGCGGATCGAACCCGGGTCCTCTGCAAGAGCAGTCAGTGCTCTTAACCACTGAGCCATCTCTCCAGTCCCTGGTTTTACATTCTTAAAAGTTACTACCACAAAACATAGTAAGCCACTGAGATAACACATATGCCGGAAGGATCGAGCAGCAAGTCCATCACTCACATACACACCTCTCTCTCCTCACCCATCCACTCAGTCCACATGACCTGTTGAATGCTAGGGTTAGACATAAGGAGTCAAAAAGATAATTCCTGCCTTTCAGACTACACAGAATTCTGTTTAACAGAATATAAGACAAATGCATGTACATGGAGTATTATGAACAGTTGTTCTTAAACTGCATGCCAATAGAGCAGTAAGATAGGTGAAGCGTTAATACACAAAGAACAAATGACAAGGTTTCATGGATTTGTTTATTTGGCTGTGTTTGTTCATTTTTGTTTTTAGCCTGACACATTCATCAGATCAAAACATTGATTTTTCTTGCGCTACCACAAGGAAATGCCAGAGACAATGGGGATTTGAACAAAAGAAATGCATTTCCTCACAGTTGTGGAGATGAGAAGGATATGAGATTTAAGAAGGGATGGTTTTCCTGAGGCTCTGTGACCGTGGAGGAGGGCATCTTGTCCCTGCTCCCTCACATCATGGTCATTCTTCTGAGTGCATGTCCCATAAGTGCTTTCTCCTATAACAACAGGGACTGTATGGGATTAGGTCCAACCCATATGTCCTCACTTTATCTTAATCACCTTTAAAGATTCTGTTTCCAAATAAGGTCACATTCTGGGGCATTAGGAGTAGTTAATACTTTATAACATATAACTTTCAGGGAGTAGTATGATTTAAGTATGGAATGCCCTCAGAGGGTCATGTTTTGAATGTTTGATATTCCATTGAAGGCTATGGAACCTTTAGGAGTTGGGCCCTGGGAGAAGTGAGCTTCTAGGGGTGGACATTTGAAGGTCATGCCTACCCCCGATTATGACAACCATCTCTGTTTATTGGCCCATCACTATGCAGCCATATGAGGAGTCTCCTTCACACACTGCTTTACCATACCATCTTCATTGTGATTGGCTGAAATCCCTCTAAAAGCATGATCTGAAGTAAAACCTTGCTTCTTTGTGTCAAGTATTTATAAAGGTCACAATGACTAAGAGTAAGTAGCTCACAGGATGCAGCTCAACCCACAGCAGCGTGGGAATCCAGTATCTAGAGAGATGGCTTAGCAGTTAAGAACACTGACTGCTCTTGCAGAGGACCTGGGTTCGATTCCCAGCACCCACATGGCAGCTAAGAACCATCTTTTAGCCGGGAGTGGTGGCACACGCCCTTAATCCTAGCACTCGGGAGGCAGAGGCAGGTGGATCTCTGTAAGTTCAAGGCCAGCCGGGTCTACAGAGTGAGTTCCAGGCCAGCTGGGGCTACAGGGAGACCCTGTCTCGAAAAAAAAGTCAGAGTGGGGCTCAGCAAATGATGCTTTGAATAAACTTTCTAGGTAGGGTTCAAAGGGTTATCTAAATAAGATTAACTTCTCAAAGTGATGAACTCATGCCGTCCCTTCATTAGCTGTAAGGAATGGATCCCAGCACCTGGGTGGGTTACCTGAATGGGTGCTCCAAAGACTCTGGAACTCAGGCCTGGCTTCCCAGCTTCCATGGTCCACGGGGACTCATCACTCTATGCTGTGGAATTGGATGAATACAGACAAATCATCTCACCAGCTACAGACAATGAACTGACAGCTTCTTGCCATGGAAGTGGATTGGTGTAGACAGATCTCCCTGCCCTGCATGGCATCAACTAATAGTTCCATCCACTTTACTGCCAATACCAGCAGGCACTGGCAATGCCCAGAGGCACCAGGAAAGCATTGCAGGATAAGATGAAGAGTCAGCTTTTAGCAAACCTTTTCCTAAACTTTTGGCTCTGCAATTCTCCAACTTTGCATGTTTCCCCAGTGGATCAGTAGGGATTCTTTGATCACAGGAAAAAAGGAATGAGTTCTGACTAACTTCAGCAGAAAAACAGATCACTCAAAGGATCCAAGGCAGCTGCAGGGATGGATGGATGGATGGATAATCAGGCTTAAAGACATAAAGAGAGGAATCAGGGTGGATCTAGGCTACAGCTCTGGGAACTCTCTCTTCACCTCTTCACTTATAACTACAAGGGTATCACCATGGAAATGAGTCAACTCCTACTTTTCAACTCCACCGTTCCTTTTCTATCAGTACACTAAATACCCAATGACCCAGGAGAGAGGATCTAATTGGTCAGTCTTGACCATGTGACCATCAACCACCTATGGACGGAAGCTTTGATTTATCCTTCCTCCAAGATGGAACACACAGGGAAGGAAAAATGACCCTAAAAGGGCAATAGGCTGCTGGCTACCTCAGGGTAGAAGTGGCTGCCAGCTGTGATGGATAGTTTTAATTGTCAACTTGCCACAATCTAGAATCACCTGGGAAGAGAGTCTCAATGAGGGACTGTCTGGATCAGGTTGGCCTATGGGTGTCTCTGTGGGGGGTTGTCTGGGTTTTAATTGATGTGAGAACACCCAACTCTCTCGTGGGAGGTGCCATTCCCTGCAGTTGGGTCCTGAACTAAGTAAGAGTGGAGAGAGGCAGCTGAGTTGTGAACATATGTGCCTTCACTTCTTTCCACACTGACAACGGATATGATTTGCCTAGATGTCACTTAATTTTCCTGCTACAATGGACTCCAACCTGGAATTGTGGGCTAAAATAAACCCTTTCTCCTCTAAGTTGCTTTTTCTCAGGAGGTTTTATCACAACAAAAAGGAAAACTAAAATACAGGCTGTGGACAAGTATTTGTGGTTAACATTTCCATTATTAACATATATGCAAACACAACTTAAATCTTTAGCCATAAAGACAGGAAGCTTTGCTGGCTCAATAGTATTTATCTTAGGGCCACAGTAGGATCTTCCAACATCATCAGCAGGAAAGATGTCGCCTTCCCTCTTTCACTTTGTTACCAGGGGTCACTGTCTAGATCCTATGTTTCTAGGTCCTTAGTCTTATTTAAAGAATTGAAGAGGTACACACAGATTGCAAGATGGCAAGGAAACTGTATTTGGAAACAAACAGACAAAACGGATCAGATATGCTGCAAGAGAACAGCAGGCTCCTGGAGTTAGGATACCCATGGGCCCCTGGAAACCATTCAGAGTTTCTTTTTATGGGGTCTAGGAGGAGGAGGAGTTGGTTGCTAGGGGGCACAACCTGGGAAGTGCTCTACTTTGATTGACAGGCTCCAGTTACACAAGCCTTTCCTCCACTGCCATGTCCTTTCCATGATGCATCTGATTTTAATCCTATGTGCACACAATCAGGCATAGACAAAAGATGGCAAAAGAGGTCGTGTCCGTCCGTCCATCCGTGTGTCATCCCCCCCCCCCAGTCTAAAACTTCACTCAGAGAACACAGCTTGCCTCTTTCCAGCACATACCCCCCAAACTGTTCTGACTGGATCAGCTCTGGCTTCTAACTGACCACAAATGGGGCATCACCAAGAGGTTGATAAGGAAGAGTGACTTATTCCTTTGTTTGCAGTAGGTACAGCTCAAGGCATATGAGGGTCCTAATGTGTTAGGGGAAGAGAGGTATGCACATGCTCCAGCCAAGTGCAGTCTCCTGTCGCCAAGCTATTCCTATGCTTACAGTCTTAATGTCAGGAAATCTCACTGGTTCCTTTCCTCTCTTCCAGGTAGGGGCAACTGCAGCTGCCCCAGTGATGTATTCCATTCTATTTGCCCTAGTAAGGATTTTTTTTTCAGACCTCAAAGGCACTTACCAAGAAGAGGAGTCCTGGCTGAGGCATCAGTCCCAGAAATGAAGAGCTCAGTGACAAATTGAAATGTCAGCAGTATTAGTGGTTTTGCTCAGAGCTGTGTGATACAGATTTAATGATAAAACAAGAATTGGGACAGATTTGCTCTGGGAAGGTGCATGCCTGGGAAGAATGGGCTGGAATGAATGCAAGAGGAGGGGAGAAAGGAACACTTCGGAGTTTTCCTGGGATAAAGTACTGAGATGCCTGGGAAGGCTCAGAGAACAGAGATTAATGAACACATGTGTCAGCCACAAAGTCGGTGTCAAAGATGAAGGAAAATGGTGACCTACATATTCATATATTCATAGCTCTCAATGAAGGAGGGGAAATTAAAATCTGTCACTTCTGGATTTCGTGGTCTATTCTTTTGGGCTCTTCAGGTAATGTTCTGGCAAAAGTCTGGAGCTCTGTAAGCTGTGAAAGGAAGAATGCAGAGAGCAAGGTTTTATAAAGACAGTGTTCTTTTATGTGCTTTTCCCTGGTTATGGTTACGTGATTTCAGTAGAGAAGCTGTTTTCAGAGATGACCCGGGGATGGGTGGACACAATACTGGAAGGACAGTACTCTCTAGAATCATTAGTTAGGTGATACTAAAGCAGGCAGGTATCTGACAGTGTTTTCCTCCCATATCTGTGAACATGTACCCACAGGCATGCACACGCGTGCGTGCACACACACACACACACACAGAGGCATGCATAATAATGTATATAGGAGGTCTGTATAGGGTTAGGGATGCTGACAGTGGAAATCTTAGGCCTGGACCCTCAAGATACTCTCTGCAAGTCTCCAGATCTCCTTAGTTCCTGCTTCCTCCAGAGCTGATCACTGAAGCCTGGCTTTTGCCAATCGTTTGAATGCTAATGTGGAGAAGGGGGTTCAGAAAACTTGTGGAAGACAGAAAAACCTAAAGAAACAAGGAACTAACCTTTTCTAAAGTATATACACATCGTGTTAAGATGGCTCGGTGGTAAAAACATTTCTTGTGAAGAACTGATGACTTGAATTTGAACCCTAGACATCACAGTTGTCTTCTGATCTCTATACATGTCCTGGCATACCTATGCCCACAGTAATACACACACACACCATATATATATATATATGTATATATATGTATATATATATACATATATATATATGTATATAAAATCCAATATCCAATGCATATATACAATAAATATATAAATTTGAGTCAATTAACACCTTGCAGATTTTAGGCAATTCCACTATCTGTGGCCAATGTCACACTTCTTCGGGACCCTCACAAATTGCCTCCTGAAAGATCCAATGTCACTTGGGATCAATTTGCTCTTCCATGTGGATTCACAAGTTATTTCAACAGAAAAACAAGTGCTGCTTTATTTTGTATTTCAAGCCCTTCTTTCAGCTTTCTGTGTTTTCAAAACATGTTATGTGTGAATGGAACTCACTATAAAAAATTCTTTAAAGAAAGGAATCACTTTATAAAGCAATTCGGAAATAAGTTTTAATATAATGCATATTATAATGCATATATTTTGTGGACCTTTGATGTGCGTCTAAGGGCTTTTCTTTGAGGAATCTTTCGGTAGATGAAAATCCTTTATGATGACCCCATGACCTGCAAAACCTAGCGGAGTCACAATCTGACCCTTCAAAAGTTTGCCACGCCCCCTATTACCACTACCTATCACAACACTTCATTTTTTATGTGTGCGTGTGTGTGTGCGTGTGTGTGTGCGCACGCACGTATGTGTTGGGGGCCGCAGGTGCACATGGCGAGTGGGTGCATACCTACGTAGACGTGGGTGGTTGTGCGCATGTGCTCATACCTATATGGAGGCCAGAGGACCATCTCAGGGAGCATCCTCAGAAACAGGGTCTCTCACTGGTCTGGAGCTCTCAAATTGAGTTAGACTCGCTTTCTGAGATGTTCCAGGGATCCTCTCCTTTCTGTCTCCTCGGCACTGTGATTACACGCACGCACCTGGCTTCTCTCTCTCTCTCCTCTTTTCATTTAACATGGGATTGAACTCAGGTCCTTGTGCTTACAAGGCAAACACTTTACCAACTGAGCCATCTCCCCAGGCCCCTGCAGCTCTTCTGATTTTGCTTAAAGTCAGATCAGAGCCTGAAGACACATCTCAGAGACATTCTAGCTGCAGAATCTTCCCAGACTTCTGAGGGTTTTATTTCCACTAATACTCTCCCGTCCTCTGGCCCATAGCTAATTGAACTAATTTTTGAGGCTTGCTTTCATAGAATGTTTCCAAAGTGTTTAACTTAGTTTTCATAGAAACAGCTCTTTTTCTTACTGCACTCATTTTTCATCAGTTTACATAATATTGCACTAAATAATGTAATTACAATAACAAGCGCAGCTGGCAGAAGCAGCTCTGGGAACAAATACAACTGACTGTTGGCAGGCAGACACCACGGCGGGTGAGGAGAAAGGTAAACTGGTACAGAGCAGTCAGAGCCTAGGACTAAGACACAGCGCCCCCCCCCGCCCCCAGTATGATTTCTAGAGGTACTGGACACTATGTGTTAATCTAAGTTTTATAAGTGGTGGTCAATAATATAACCACCTCTCACTTGTGTGTTTCCATGTAGCCTGTAATGACACAGTATTTGCCAGTTTTGCAGAGATCTTTTTTTTTTTTTTTCGTCGTTTCTTGACAAACGCATGTCTTCTTCTGCTAGGCTGCAAGGTATCTGAGAATGAAAAATGCATTGGTTTTATTATAGCATTACATCTGTACTATGAAGAACAGTGACTGGCATGTGGTTCATACTCAAAAATATTTCTTGAATAAATAACTGGATGGATGCAGTCATTCCTACAATGAGCTACCCTGAAACAGCAGTCAAGAAAATATAAATCTTGAAAATGTTATACAGAGATGGTGGTTTCTAGTTCCTTCTTTGCTCCTCTAAGAGGAACGCATGGACTTTGAAAGAGGGGAGGCTATATTGAGGGGTTCTCATTCTGATAGCTCAATTCCAGGCAGCCTAGCTGATTCAGATGAAGGCAATGGGTTTAAGCCAAGGAGATCATTAGCAATTTGCATTTCTGCAAGCCACATCAGTCTTGTATCTTGTAGAAACTTGCTTCTAACTGGAAAATTAATTATTGATAATGTAGATTGGCTGTACAGCATCTTTCACAAGGCTGGCGCCCTGATTTCTGTGTTACTAAAACTTCAGCCATTTGCATTCAACACTCACCAGTTTTGTTTTAACTCTGAGCAATCAGTAGCATGATGGAGCTCCTATTTACCTTGATAGCAACTCCCTTTTAGTCTAAATAAATACATTTGCCATGGAAACCTGGCATTGCCGTGGCAAACAGAAAACCAGTATCAGTAGCAGTGAATAAAAGTTCATGAGAAAGGCTATTGAAATCCAACTATTATTAAAATGTTTCTTGTGTGAAGAATTATTCTAAGCACCTCTCCACATGAAGTGTTTTAACCTTTCGCACACACATGGATAGGCTGTGAGGAGTTCTCCACAGGCTTATGTGCTAGAACACTTGATCCCCAGCTGGTGGCGCTGTTTCTGGAAGAAGTGGAACCTTTATCAAGTGGAGCTTGGCTGGAGGATGTGAGCTGCTGGGAGGTGGGCCTTACAGGTTATAGGCCAGTTCCATCTGTACCTACAGATCTCTCTGCTTCCTGATCCCCCTAGATGCAACAGGTCACACCTACCATGATAGACTGTGTCCCCTGAACCATGAGTCCATACAGATCCTCGTTTAAGTCGCTCCCTGTCAGGTACTTAGTCACAATGATGAGAAGAGTAACTAAGATACAGGCACAGAAGGGTGTGTTTATGATACACATGCAAACAAACTCAGTCCTTATAAAATAGGTAAAATTGTCCTCAGTTTAGGACACAGAGGTACTCCCAAGAACAGACAAGAACAGTAACATTTGCTGTGCCACAGAAATACAAAAAACCCTGCAAAGTTTAGACTTTGTCTCACTGGGGCCTAGCTCCAGGCCCCTAATTCTTAACTGCTGTATCTCACAAACAATGTTTTTAAAGTCTGCACAGATGCTCAGGCTGCTGCAGGCTTTAAGCCGCAGGCTCACTCCCTCTTTGTTATAAAGAAAGCTTAGGAAATGTTAGAGCCTTGTTAAATCTCCTTTAGTTTAAACCCAGACTTTCTCATTGACATAAAAAAGACTGAAAGAGAATTGAAAAGGGAGCACCTTTCTCTCCAAGTGGTTCACCTTTTGTGAAAGACTTGCTGTTTAAACCACGCCACGCCCCCCAATTGCTTTATACGGGGTAAGCAATCCACATGCTGGGAAATACTGTGATAGAAGCTCATTGTGGCATACTTATTTCCCAGGGTCCTTTACTCAGGTTCAGCTCTATGTTGAGAGGGTATATCTTCCCAGTATCTACTGAGTAAGCAATACCTCCTTTTCTCTAATAATACATTCTTCCCTCAACAGACAGTTATAAGCAACTAGGTTTCTTCATATTATCACCTTCTAGACAGATCCAAGTGGAACAGAGTGAAGAACTGATCCAAGCTGGTACAATCAGATTATTCCTGCAGTGTGTATTTAGGATGCACTGATGGTTACTACCTATCTCTACATGCACAATACAGCTCAAATCAGAGGTCTTGAAGGTACAAAGTCCAAAAAACTATACTGAAACCAGGAATCAAGAGACAGCCTGAAGCTTGGAAGCCAGGAAGTGATGTTCTCTTTTAAGTACCTCTTAGTCACGTTTTCTATAATCTATAATCTGTAGACGATAGCATTACAATGCACAAAACTGGTATAATTCTCATGAGGGCTTCCCATAACATGATGTGCAGGCAGTAATGACTCAGTGATGAGCTGGGTTAGAAATGGTTATACCATTTCTCTGTATCTTACCTTTTCACATTAAAGGCTCTGAGAAGGTCTGTTGTTATAAAAATGAAACTCCCTTTTAACTTTTTCCATCCTAAACTTCATTAATTATGCATTTTTCTTAGATTTATGAATCTATTACAGAACACTTCAGAGAGTTCACTTAGAAAAAAAAATTAATTTGGGAGTTGTGAGAAGAAGAAAGGAAGACTAGAAGGAACAGGTATTAGGTAATGCCAACTTGCACACCATGTTCCTGGGCACAAAGCAGAAAGGGGTTTTCCTATTTCTGGATTAGCAGTCCTCTTCAAGAAGCCAAAAGAGATGGGTTTCATGGAGGCACTTGCATCCTTGAATTCTGATAAGGTATCAAGAGGTACTAATGAAAGCTTCTAACTTTCCATCATGACCATAGGTCCATCAACTCATGTAGCAAATCTGGAAACACAGTTTGCCTGCTTTATTTAAACTATATTTCAGGGCTAGTGAGATTGCTGAGCAGGTGAATGAGTGTACAATCATGTCTAATGACATGCCTTCAATCCCTAGAATATGGTAGACATGGTAGAAGGGGAGAGCTGACTCCCCCAGGTTGTCCTGACTTACCATACATGCACACACAAACAGACATGGACATGCACACACTCACACACACACAAATAGATGAA
Source organism: Rhizomys pruinosus (assembly GCA_009823505.1). Taxonomy (NCBI): domain Eukaryota; kingdom Metazoa; phylum Chordata; class Mammalia; order Rodentia; family Spalacidae; genus Rhizomys; species Rhizomys pruinosus. The sequence continues at coordinate 3,244,019 of VZQC01000127.1, read as the reverse complement.
TATTTATAAATGTTCAAGTGTATCTGCCAGACACTCTTCAAGGATGTGCATAACTTAACAGATATTTATTTATTTTACATCTTCTCTCTTCAGAAAAAATAAATGAGATTTTTGGGAAAACATTTTCTTGAATGCCTAGGAATTAACATTTGTATTTAAAATATCCTTATTTCAAATACTTCTTTAAAAATAAGGTGTCCCCCCCCAAAAAATAAGGTGTCCCACAAGTCAAAAATTTATCTTAAAAAAGGAAGTGGATGAATATATCCAACAGTGAAGGGGAAGATGTGAGAAGGAAGAGAGGGAAGATGTGAGAAGGAAGAGAGGGAAGAAACAAAAGAAAAGAACTAGCAAGGTAGTGCATAGAGTGGAGGAAATAGAGGAAATGCCCACAGAAAAGACTCACTTGTCAAAATTGAGAGCAGGGAGAAGTGGCTCAAACCTGCTCATTCCAGCATTCCAGAGGCAGAGGACTACAGAAGGTCTGAGGTCAGCTTGGATACATAGTGAGGTCCAGGCTAGCCTGAGCTACAGAGTGAGATCCTGACTCTAAAAACAAATCCAGGCTCTAAGAAGATGGCTCAGTTCATAAGCCATGCAAGCATGAGGACCTGAGTTTGATCTTCAGCATCCACATTAAAAAAAAATCTGTTGGTGTCGGCAAATGGTGGGAATCCCATGTTTGGGAGACGGAAGGGAGTAGATCTGTGGCTCAGACCTAGCCAGCCTACTTGGCGAGAGTAGGTTCCACCCAAAAAGATGGGCAGCAGCTGAGGAATGACAGCCAGTATTTTTCTCTGGCAGTCACACAGATGAATAAACACACATGCAGACTGACCCAACAGACAGGCAGACAGACAGACAGACACACACACAGAGGCAAAAAAAAAAAAAAAAAAAAAAAACCCATGATACCCTAGCAGCACACTTTAACTTTGGGGTAGGGGGAATCCCAGAGGAAACTGGGTGTGGAAACATCAATGCATTCTCTTTGGTGTCATAATTGAACTGCATAAGCATTCATTCCATCAATTCCAAAGTGTTATCCATTGATTTAAATGCTAAAACTATGAATACAACAATAATTGCAAACAAAGCACCAGTTTGGGGTGGCAGAGGTGTGCTGGGGTGGGGAGGCGGGCATGGGGATGGGTACCAGAACCGCACAGGGAATTGAACTAAATGATATAGCACATTAAGTATTGGCTTTAATTCACCTAGCAGAGGCGGGGACAGTGTCCCTGCTACTAACAGTACCCTGTGGACAATGCTCAAGTCACCACCCCCTGAAGTGCAGACAAGCATTTCTCTATCTTCTGAACCCATAATTTGCCGGGTGAAGGTGATTAGCAGTAAAGAACTCAGTATCATCTTAATTCTGAGTGCTGTGCTAAGGCCTCCTGGAGACACAGGCATTCCTGCTCTTCATCTAGCTCTGACCCATTTCTGGCCGTCCTCCCCATCCACACGGGGAAGAGAGATTTGAAACTGCAATTCATTATTTACTAGGACGAACCAGTCCTTCCAGCTGCAGAGAGAAGTGAGAGCTCAGAAAGCCTAAAACAAACAGTCTGCCTGCTTTCTTCTTTCTTTCTTTTCCTTCCTTTCTTTCTTTCTTTCTTTCTTTCTTTCTTTCTTTCTTTCTTTTTCTCTCTTTCTCTTTCTCACTTTCTCTCATTCCTTCCTTCCTTTCCTTCCTTCCTTCTTTCCTTCCTTCCTTCCTTTCTTTCTTATTTCTTCTTTCTTCTCTTTCTCTTTCCTTCCTTCCTTTCTTTTTTCTTTCTTCTCTTTCTCTTTCCTTCCTTCCTTCCTTCCTTCCTTCCTTCCTTCCTTCCTCCCTCCCTCTCTCTCTCTCTTTCTCTCTTTCTGTCCTCTCCTTCTCTCCTCTCCTTCTTTCTAGACCAGATCTCATGTGGCACAGGGTGGTCTCAAAGATGCTTAATAGCACTTCACAGCCAAGGATCACCTTGATTTTCTGATCCATTTGCCTCCACCTCCCAAGTTATGGGCTCACCAGTTTGTGCTATCAGTCCCAGTCTATGCCATGCTGAGGCTCCAACCCTGGGATTGATGCATGCCTGGCAAGTACTCTACCAGCTGGACCATATGCCCAGTCAAAACAAACATCTTGGTCTTGATGGATGTTTCATACTGGAGTTGCAACTAATATTGTGATAGGTGCCTAGAAGGAATGTGGGTGGAGATGAGATAGTAATAGAGTCGGCTGAACGGGACGTCCCAAGAACACATGTGCATAACAGAAAAGGAAACCTCATTTCACCATTTCAGTTTCATGTATGTGAATCTCTCATGTGTTTGATAGAGGATTTAACACACCAGATGCCAAAAGCAATTAGAAAACAGGAGGGACCGTGGGAGTCCTGACTGATCATCACCTCAAGACAATGGCTCAGCAAATGTTCCAGGATGGAACAAAAGCACTAGACAGGTTATTCTTCTCAGCGTCATGTCTCCAGACTCCCCAGACCCCCAAATACTGCTGCACCTTAAAAAGCCACAGATTCAGCTAGCTTTTTTAATAATTTAGAAACAATTTTTAGTCACATGGTCCAGTCAAAGTCGTTGCTCCCCAGCATCAAGATTCCAAACATGAGTATGCTTGAAAACAAATGGGGTGCATGGAGTAGGGAACCCCAACATTCCACAAAACGCCACACAAACTCAGGACAAGAAGGATGTCCGGCTGAGACACACAGAGGCACAGCCAAGCCACCAGGTTCCATCCATAAGAAAAATCTTCTTCCCCAGGGAACACTTCCTGCATCTAATGTACTCAAATCCAGAGTTTCATTTTTAAGTAAGGAAATACCCTATGGAACTTAGCATCCTGACTTAATCTTCCCCATATACACATGACACCAAAAGCCAAGGTCTACAGACAATTTCAATTCTCCTTTAAAAAATGCCCTTGACACAGGCGTTGCTCACTAACCCGAGTCTACCGCAAAAGTGCATTTTAGCCAGTCAGCAAACAGCTCAGGACTCGAATTAGGAAGGCAGCAAGGTTCCTTTTTGACCTTTGTGATTACTTAGACCTCGTGTTGTACATAAAAAGAGTCCAATAATGTCAAACAAATTCCACAGGAGAAGTATTTATCGCTGAATCTAAATCAAAAAATCCATATCTACTATAATGGCGCTTCAAAAGAAGATATACTATATTTACTAGCTCAATCAATACTAAATTAGCCAGGATAAATATTTCCAACTCTACCCGTCTTGAGATGAAACCTGTTATTTAGAACCCTGGTCTTGAGAGAGACAAGGAAATTTTTGCTTATCGCACAGAAACAAGAAGCAGGAAGCATGTTCCAAAAAGGCTGCACCTACCCTCAGCTGCTCTCTTTCACAATTCATCTGTTGCCTCAAAACCTGCGGAGAAAGGAAAAAGACAGGTGTCAGAAGGTTCTAGAGGAAAGCAGCATAAAAATAATAATTACTTTTAGGGTGTGTGTATGTCGGGCGGGTGGGAGGAGGAGGTGGTGGCCTAACTTCCAAAGCACTCGCCATCAAAGAAAGAGGACCTGCATTTTAGATCTCTAGAAATCACATAAATGTTTGGTGTGGACTGACCCACCTCTAATTTCAGCCTCAGAAGGCAGAGACAAGGATCGTGGAGTGAGCTGGCTAGCAGGAACTAGCCCCTGTCTCAAAGAGCAAGGTAGACTCTGGAGGCAAGATGGCACAGTGGGTCTCCAAGTTTGAGGTCTGAGCTCAATCCTCAGGACCCATTTGGTAGAAACAGAAAACTGACTTGAGCAAGTTGTCCTTTGACTTCTGCACATGTACATGGGCATGCAAACATATTCATACATGCATGTATATTCTTACACACACAAAATAAATTAAAATATAATATTTAAAAATAGAATAAAGAGGAAGATTGATTAAGATTCCTGACAGGGCTGGAGAAATGGCTCAGTGGTTCTTTTTTTTAAATTTTATTTATTTATTTTTATGTATATGAGTATACTGTCTGCATGTAGGTTTGTGCACCCGTGTAGTGCAATGCCATGGAGGTCAGAAGAGGGTGTCGGATTCCCCTGGAACTGGAGTTAAAGATGGTTCTCAGCCACCATGTGGGTGCTGGGGATCAAACCCGAGTCCTCTGCAAGAGCAGTCGGTGCTCTTAACTGGTAGGCCATCTCTCCAGCCCCATGCTCAGTGGTTCTTAAAGAGGAACCAGGTTCAATTCCCAGCACCCACATGGTGTCTGAGAACCGTCTTTAACTCCAGTTCCAGGAGAATCAGGCGCGTGCACACCCCCCCCACACACACACACAAATACACCACACATATGCATATGAAACGAAGAAGGAAAAACATCAGAAGAAAAAAGTAGTTCTCTTCAATGGCTGGCTTCCAAAAGAGCCAGAATTGATTCACTAGTGAATTAGTGTTCTGGGTTCAGACAGTAGAAGCTTCTCTGTGAGCTTCCATCAAGTAAATCAGAAACAGCCTTCAGGAGTCAGCAGAATTTCTGAGGGTGATGAAACAGCGGGACAGGAGAGGCTGGGGAGGCCAGCCTATAAAGCACGGGGGCTTCCTTCTTTGTGCACCAACCCTCTCTGGTCATGTTAACAGGTGCACACAATCCTATCGTATGGTCATCTTAGGTTGGGTATGAGAACACAATGACTAGTAGAGTCTACTCTGATGATGTTACAAGATGGTAGTATTATCTGCACACCCTGGGAAACAGGTCTCATTTAATGATTTAGTTCTCTCTTTATTAGACTCTCTCTCTCTCTCTCTCTCTCTCTCTCTCTCTCTCTCTCTCTCTGTGTGTGTGTGCGTGTGTGTGTGTGTGTGTGTGTGTGTAACTGGGATGTGAACTTGTTACTTCACATACATAGGCAAGTGCTTTACCCTTGACCTATATCCCCAGCTCTCTTTTTACTTGTTTTAAGACAAGGTCTTACTAAGTCGCTTAGGCAGGTCCTGAACATTATTTACCCCAGGCTGGACTTGAGATCATCCTATCTCAGCCTCTTGAGCTGCCGAGATGACAGACCTGGGCCATAGACCTAACTTAATGATCCAGTTCTAATCAAATGGTGGTAAAATGGACTATATGGAGGAGGACTCTGAGGTCAGAGCATGTATCAGAGAAAGAAAAGGTAGTCAGTTTTTGACACCTGCCATTAACTGGAACAAAAAGATACTAGCACTACTCTACCAAGCACTGACTGATGTTTTGTGGCCTACTGATATATTTTTCTTACCACACAATTTGTCATCTAAACAGAGAATGAATTATCAAGAATATTAGGAGAGATATTTGGTATTAAGTGATTATACTAAGATCACAGATGGAAAGTGACAGAAACAAGAAAAACATGTTTGTATGGTCCCTTTACATACATGAGGGCTGATGAATGAACCATCAATGCAAATGAGCCAAACAAAATTAAGTTCTGCATTGTCAGTTTATCTTGTATCTTTCTATTCTGCTAAACAATAGAAAAAAACCCTTTACTCCAGGCCCTTGACAGTATACTGGAAGTTCCTAGGAACTTTTACTGAAGGATAAGAAGGTTTAGCAACCAACTTTTGATGTATATTTTATGTGTTTTGTATTGAAAGTTCCTTCTCACTTTTTCTAAAACAAAAACAAAAATAAGGTTCTTTGCTTAGAATTCACCAGAGCCTAAAGTCTCTAAATAAGGTGCAATTCTGTGTGCTTTTTCCTGGAAAAGAACTCCTAGGAACAGCTCTTTTCTTTATCTTTGCCTTTTTGCTATTGCTATTTTTCTGAGATAGGGTCTCAGATATCCCAGACTGGACTTGAAGTACCTTTGACCCTGAACTTTTGATCTTCCATCATCTACCATCTGAATGCTGGGACAGATGTTTACACCACCATGTCCAGTTTCTGTGTTACTGGGATTAAAATACAGGACTTTGTGTATGTTGAGCAAGCTCTCTAGAAACTGAGAAACATCCCATCCCCAACACAGAACAGCTTTTTTTTGTCTTTTTCGAGACAGGGTCTCCCTGTAGCCCCAGCTGTCCTGGAACTCACTCTGTAGACCAGGCTGGCCTTGAATTCACAAAGATCCACCTGCCTCTGCCTCCTCAGTGCTAGGATTAAAGTCGTGTGCCACCACACCCGGCTTAGAACAACTTTTAAGAAAGTAGACATGGACAGGGACTGTTTCTCATGTCTAGGCCGTGAGGTCAACCCTCACTACTATAAGAAAGACAGAAAGAAATTAAGAGAGAAAGAAAAAAATTGAGGAAGGAAGGAAGGAAGAAAGAAAGAAAGAAAGAAAGAAAGAAAGAAAGAAAGGGAACTAATATGTATGTATATATTGGTTATAGCATTTTTTATGAAAGACAAATATGCAAGCACTATAATGTGTAATATTGGGACTAGCTAAGTTACAAACATTTAATGGCAATTGGATTCTCAATTTTGAAAAACACAGGCAATATTATTAAAACCCAACTCAATGTAGAGGAGAAAAGCACGAAAATGCACAAATATTCTGGACCCAATTGTTTGCAAAAAATATAGTGAAATCAAACATTAAACATCAAAGAGAATAAAGAGGAAAAATTGGGAAAAAATATTCCAAACTATTAAGACATAAAAGGAGAGCACTGTATGAACAAAGCCTCATCTTGAATTATACTTGACACACGTACTTGATGTTAGGTAAGCTGTATCTCTGCGGAGCTTTAAGAACCAAGAAGGAAAAATCCACAGAGACAGAAGAACTACAAGGTGATGAGGAATTGAGGACAGGGGATTGGATGAAATGTTTCATGGATGTAGGTTTTCTCAGGGTACCTCACACTGGGTATAAATACCCACACAAGGCTGGGGATGTCCCTGTTACTGCTATCACTTATGCCTCAAGGTGGTGAAAATGATGGCTTTCATTTCATGAGTATTTTACCAGGAAAAAAAAAAAGAGAAAGAAATGCAGTGCATGTTGTGGAGTGGGGATAGAAAGGAGAGGGATACTCTGTCCAGGATCCCCACTTACAGCAGACAATGCACAGAAATCCTATCTGAGGTTCCTAAAATATAGTAGCAGGTAGTGTAGGACCCAAGATTTGAATCCTAAGTTGTTCCTGTTTTCTTTTTTTAAATTTTTTTTAAATTTTTTAAAATTTATTTTTGTATGTGTATGAATGTATTGTCTGCATGCAGGTCTGTGCACCCGTGTTGTGCAATGCCGCGGAGGTCAGAAGAGGGTGTCGGATTCCCCTGGAACTGGAGTTCTCCTGGAATTGGAGTTTCAGATGGCTCTCGGCCGCCATGTGGGTGCTGGGGATCGAACCCCGGTCCTCTGTAAGAGCGGTCGGCGCTCCTAACCATTAGGCCATCTCTCCAGCCCCCCCTTGTTCCCATTTTCACAAGGGTCTCTGGGCACTGATGCAGGACAGCCCAGAGCCCAACACTGGGCTCCCATGAACAAACAAATGAGGCCCAGAAGTTCTCCAGGTTCATGTGAGGAGAGGAATCTTAGTGCTTAGAAAGGGGACGGTCCTCCCTCTCTTCCTCCCTTCCTTTTTTCTCTCCTTGTCCCTCAGCTACTTATGCATTCCCTTCCTCCTGGGCAATCCCAGGCTGTTGGCAGGCATGGGCAGAGGTGAAGACATGGGGTAGCTAAAGTGAAAAGCTGTGGTGCCAAGAGGCAGGGCCAACATCCCCGCCCTCTCTGTGCGCTCATGTGTGTGAGTATTTAGTTGGCAGCTGGTGGCGCTATTCAAGAAGGTCATAGAACCTTCAGGAAATAGAGGCACATTGGAGGAAATAGGTCACTGGGTGGACTTTGAGTACCTTTCCCCAATTCCTGTTCTCTCTTTGTGTGTGTGTGTGTGTGTGTGTGTGTGTGTGTGTGTGTGTGTGTGTGTGTGTTGGTAAATGTGAAATGAGATGGGCTGAGCTCATGTCCCTTGTGCCATGCCTTTGCTGTTGTCATAGACTTTATCTACCCCCCCCAGGAACTATAAGACAAAATAATCCCTTTCTTCCTCAACTTGCCTTTTGTTAGTGTAGCTGATCACAGTAACAGAAAAGTTACTTCACTGTCCTTTTGTTCATTGGCTCCAAATGCAAATACTTGAATGGGTGAAGGAGAAGAGGGGGAATAACTTTCAGGCTAAAAGACACAAAATGTGCTTTGAAGATCACAAAGTGTAAAAAAATACCTGCCGGGTGTGGTGGTGCACGCCTTTAATCCTAGCACTTGGGAGGCAGAGGCAGGCGGATCTCTGTGAGTTCAAGGCCAGCCTGGTCTACACAGTGAGCTCTAGGCCAGCTAGGACTAAAGGGAGACCCTGTCTCAAAAAGACCAAAAAACCAAAAAGCTTGTGGAACAACCCTACATAGTCTATTTAGGAACCTTGGACTCACTTCCAAGCCACATGTGCATATCTGATTCTGGAAAAATATTGAAGTATAACCTGTCTATTCCCAGCCTGGGACTCACATATAGGATACAGGAAGCTATGACTGCAAAGCTTCAGCAATAAAATTGAAAAAAAAAAAAAAAAAGACCATAAGGAAACATGAGAACTTTCACCCTGAATCCAGTGGGAGTGACAGCTCACCACTACAGAGAAATCTATAACTTGTAGGATTCAAACAAGATCCTAAGTCTCGTACCATTGATCACACCTAGAATGCAAGCCGAAGTACCAATGTGTTCCAAGAACAGACCTGGAAACTTACAGAGGACCAGACGCTCACTGACACTGCCAAAGGGGAATCACAATGCTGATGTGAGCAAACACGGACTTCACAACTATTCTACACTATGTCAAAAGGAAAAGAAAACACTGAAAGCCGCACAAGAAATGTGAGTGAAGAAAGGAATGACAGAAAAAGGAACCAAATGGACATTTTAGAATTGTAAGGTGAATAGTCTACCTGAGAAAGAAAATCTTGGGAGTTAATCATCAAGTAGAGAGTGGAAGTGAAAGCACGACTATGAGCACCAATGTAAACAACACAGTGATCCAATCTAAACAATACAGGGAGAAATGCAGGAAAAGAGACGGAAACTCAGGGCATGCTGATGAATAACAAAAGGTATATAATTCTTGTCACCACAATTTTATAATAGAAAAGTGATCCATTCACAGCAAAAAGAAAAACCTGATGATTAAACAATGGCTAAAATGTCCACATGAGTGGTGGAACATGTAAATCCATGAGTTCAAGAAGATTGTTAATTTCTGAAGAGTTAAAGAAATTCACAACAAGGTAGTTCATGACAAAGGTCCTGGAAGCCGCACTGGAGAGGTGGCTCAGTGGGTCAGGTCAGAGTCCTTGATGGACAAACATGAGAATGTGAGCTTGGATTCTCAGCACCTACGTCAAAGCTGGGTGTGAGTACTCTCCATGCTGCGGTTGGGGAGGACAGGAGGCTGGCAGGGAATACTGGATGCGTGATCACTGAGAGACCCTGTCTCACGGGAAGAGAGTGGAGTGACACAGGGCAGAGCACCCGGTGCCCTCCTCTGCCCTTTGCACACATACATAAACAGGCACGCTTACAGAATATGTGCATCTCTCTCTTACACACACACACACACACACACACAGAGTAAAATTTAAAAAACAGAAACACAAATGCACTCCTCTTGAGATCATTAAAGCATGTTTAATACTTTTAATGTAAGAGTTGAGGTTTCTGATGCACTTTCCAGTCCATCAGATAAATATAAAGAGAAGACAGGAAAAATGATGAGAGTCTGTTCCCCTATCTTTAGTGAGATCTAATTAACAAACAGAAGCTGTATAGAGTTAAAACACTTGAGTTGATATTTGTTGTATATAAACACTGTGAAATAATCATCATAATCAAGCTATTGAGGTGGATGTTAAGGTTCCTTATACTCGTGTGAAGGTGTGAAATATTGATTCTCTGTAGGCTGAGAGAATTTTTTGTATGTTTTTAATGTAATATTGAGTGTAACAAACAAAGAAACTAGACTATTCCCAGCACCCACAAAAAGAGATATACCCCCAAATTAGATGATGCTATAATTGTATTTGAGAATACAGACACACACACACACACACACACACACACACACACACACACACTCAAAAGGACTTTAACCCAAATATCACACTTTATACAAAAATTAACTCAGAATATTTCAGATATTCTAAATGAAGAACATAGAACTAAATGGACAGTGCAATTAAAGCAATGATGGTATTTTCTTCTTAATACTGGTCTAAAGTTCTCAAATTATCGTCTGTGATAGGAGGCGCCTTCATAATTAAAAAATACTGTAAACTCAATGATTTACAAAACATAGGTGTGCTTTTGTAAAATATTGTAGTCCTACAAATAGCTTGGAACTGCACTAATTAAACAAAATTTAATATTACAGGATTATTAATTTTATGTTCTGTCTTTCTAAAAAAATGACAAACGTTTTCTAGGCCTACAGAAGAAACAAGTTGCACACTACTAACCTATACCACGCGAGGTGAAGACACATCATATTCTATTATAGAGATTATCAAAGGCAGAATTCAATCATGCCCATGCAAATGGCTCTATGACTTTTAGATTAGGCTGATTAAAGAAAAATGCTCTGAGAGTGATAAAAGGGATTATTTAAAGTTTTCTCTAGAGTGGGCACATTTTGTTTTGTTTTGCTTAATTCCTCCTACAAGGCGTCCTATATTGTTTTCTCCATATTTTGGTAATAAAATCCTGGTTTCCTTTTTCAGCTCAATTCTAAAAATTGTGCATCTGCTCACCACACTCACCTACCATCCACAAAGTTCTTTATCTGCCAATCATCTCTTTTCCTAGAAATGTTTCTAACTGGTCACTGGTGCAGTAAACTCGCTCACATCTGCATCTCCTGTGCAAGGTGGTTGGGGACCCTTCCATTTTGGTGTATGAATAATCATGTACAAATATAAGATTTCCACTTCCCTCCCTCCTGAAGGGTGAAGAGCCAGTCTGCAAGCTATTTCTCTCTTGCAACTGCACTCACCCCAAATCTCCCAATCAGGAGGGAGCAGCGCTCAGAGGGCTCATTAAGTCCTTACAAAGCCTAATGAGGCTCTTATTTTTCCTCTGTGGCAGGGGAGATAGCTCAATTGATAAAGTACCTGCTGTAAAAGCATAAGTACCTGAGTTCCAGTCTCAGAACATACATTTTTACTTTATAAATCTGGGTGTGGTGGTACATACTTATAATCTCAGCCTTGGGGAGACAGAGACAGGTGGATTCCTGGGCCTTACTGGCCAGGTAGCCTAGGAACTTGGTGAGCTCCAGGCCAATGACAGACCCTGTCTAAATTAAAAAGGTGGTAACATCTAATGAATGACATCTGAGGATGACATCTGGCCTCTACACACATATGAACATACACACATGTGCACACACACACACACACACAATTTTCCTATAACCATGAAGAGGGGGAGTTAAGAGAAAGAAATCATCTATGACTCTACGTCTTATGTGGTGGGGAGAGACTCCACATGTGCAGTCTTGAAAAGCCAGCCTTGAAAAATACCTTAAATGTACACTTCACTAAATGTCATTTCATTTGGAAACTAACATGTGATATTTCTTCCTCCCTTGGCAGTAATGCACAAAGCCAGTATATTTTATGGCCTAAATGAAAAAAGGAAAGTGGAAGGTCTGGTGTTGCTCCTTTAAGACGCTTCCAGAATCAAATACCACTCTCAATAGGGCTGCCAAGCAAGCACTTATGAAAGGTTAGAACTGCAGCAATAAACCAGCGCATGCGGTCCTTTCACTCTGCTGTTGTACAGGATGTTTAATAGCAAGGACTCATCTCCCTCCAGAGTCTACCTTCAGCTAGCCAACAAGGCCAAAGACATTCCCAGGCTCAGGCTCAGCCTTTTTCAGTCCCTCTCTCCCTCTCTTCCTCGCCCTCTCTCTGCTTCTCTGTCCCATATATTCATTGCACGTGGTACTTTGTTTCATAAAGATGTTTTTATACAAGCACGCAGTGTGCTTTGACCATGTCACTTCCATACATCCTTCCTCCATATTTCTTTTCAAAATTTTACTTAGTTATATTCTATGTGTATGGGTGTTTGACTGCATGTATGTAAGTGCACCTGTGCTGTGAAATGCCCTCGGAGGCCAGAAGTCATCAGATCTCATGGGGCTGGAACTACAGATGTCTGCTAGTCACTTGTGGGTGTCTGGATCCAAATGCAGGTCCTCTGCATGAGCAGCCTGTGTTTTTAAGCACAGAACCATCTCTTCAGCCCCTCCCTCCCTCTCTCTCCTCCCAATCTCCAGGTAGTCCCCTTTGTTCCTGTAGTCACTTTCACGTTTACTTTCATATCACATATACCTATAGTATATAAAATCTAGGATCCCCAAATGAAAGGTAACATATATTTTTTGTTTCTGAGCCTAACTTAACTTGCACCCATTTTTTCCCATCTAACACACAATTTCATTCTTATTTATGGCCAAAGAAAATCCCATTATATATGTACCACATTTTCTTTACCAAGCCCTTTGCTTATGAATACCTAGGTTGGTTCCATAATTTGACTTCTGTGAACAGTTCTCTGCAAATAAATAGGGACGTGCAAGTATCTCTGTGACAAGTTGACTTACAATCCTTTGGATAAATTCCCAGGAGTGGTGTAGCTTTGTTATACCATACAGCAGATCTTGTTTTAGTTTATGATTTCCATAGTGGCTAGACTAGTTTACAGTCATTCTACCCCCGCTACCCCTGCCACTCACTGTGTATAAAAGTTCCCTTTTATCTGCTTCTTTTGGCTTTGAATTCTCTCTGATCATTCTTGTTTTACTCTGATCCAATTCCTGGTCTTCTCTCCCTCCCCACTCATCAGATGCAAAGATGAGAACCAAGTCTTACTGGCTTCCAGCTCCTGGAGGATTGGTGTTCAGAATACACTTGGATGGCTGTCTGTTCAGTCCTAAACACACATGGAAAATATCTTTTGGATGTTATTGTTCTAGGTAGTAGGAAAGCAGTAGTTAGGTCTGCAGGAAGCCCATATGGTACAGAACACATTAATCTCAGCAGGCAGAAGGGAGATGCAGAAGAGCTCCAGGTCACCCTGGGCTATAGAGCAATAGTGTCCCAAACCTATACCCTCATGCATGTACACATGCACACTACAGGATCTCCGTGAAAAATAGAATCAATAACTGCATTTTCTGTTTTGTTGTTTTGATCACACACACACACACACACACACACGCACACACACACACACACATATATATATATATATATATATATAAGAATGATAGATATGATGAGAAAATATCAGGAGAAAAAAGAAGGCCATGAACAGATCAACAAGATTATGGATGTGTAATAATTGAGTGAGGTCAAAGAGTCAAGTGCAGGAGGAAATTGGCTGGAGATCTATTTGCCTTGTGAAAGCAAGAATCATATTAAATAAGACAACACAGGAGAAATGAATGGATAAATAGGCATGCATGTTTTCTTATTTGTAATAATATGACGTTGGAAATTCCAGCTTCAGAACAATTGTGAATCATTTTAAAGGAAGGTACCAGCAGATTAGCTGCACAGAACTCGATAAATCAAATCAATGGGTGGCTGTGTATGTTTCTCAGCTTTGCTGTTCTGGTAATCATTATAAATTCTTCTGAACCCATATAGAATTCCCTGCAAACACAAGCCTCAAAGGACCTCAGGTGAACACCATGGGTTTCAAATGCATTTTCAGACTATTCTAGAAATTTGACGTGCACATTCAACTTCCACCTGGGTTGGTGCTAATGGAGGGGGTGTGGCTATGTAGGAAGCATTGTAGGTTTTCAACAAAAGGTGTCTGAGGAAGAGTCAGTGGAAAGAACTAAGAGCCAGATGAGGAGGAGGAGGAGGACTGTGGAGTGCAGACTAATGGGCAGGACATGGCTGCGGCACTCAGGACCTCACGGCAGTGGTGGCCTGCATAGGGCTTGCACCAAACAGAGTATCCCCAGCACCCACATGGCGGCTGAGAACCCTCTGAAGCTCCAGTTCCAGGAGAATTCCAGTTCCAGGGGAATCTGAGACCCTCTTCTGACCTCCGCGGCATTGCACGACACGGGTGCACAGACTTGCATGCAGACAGTACATTCATACACATACAAAAATAAATAAAATTAATAAAAAAAAATAGCTTGGGGGGGGAAGGGGGAGGGGCTGGAGAGATGGCCTAGAGGTTAAGAGCCCGACTGCTCTTGCAGAGGACCTGGGTTAGATCCCCAGCACCCACATGGTGGCTGAGAACCATCTTTAACTCCAGTTCCAGGGGAATCTGACGCCCTCTTCTGACCTCTGCGGCATTGCACGACATAGTGCACAAACCTACATCCAGACAGTACATTCATACACATAAAAAATAAATAAAATTAAAAAAATAACGAAATAAAAATAGCTGGGGGAATCTATGAAATCTTTTAGGTGATTTCTTCAGCTGTCATTGTGTTGTTTTTAGGATACCTTCTACTGTATATTAACAAAAGATCTTTATTCTGTATATTCCACATCTTAGCAAAGAAACTTTGACAGGAGAAGGAACACTGTGTCTTTTCATCATTATTTCAAACCTGTTTGAGTCTGGGCTACCAGATTGTCTGAAGAATTACACACGAAGTTAATTGATAGCAATATCCAGTAAAATGTCATCTTAAAAATATTTAATAATGTTTTATTTGAAGAAGTCATGACTTGTTAGGACAATGAAATATTTCTGATGTGGAACAAAGGAAGTAAAAACTGATACTCAATGGGGAAAGGAGTTAGTTTGGACTAAACTAGGCATGTTTTATTTTGAGAACTCTACCTAAAAGTCTCCCTGTCCACAGAGAAACTAGTATTACTTGAAGATATGAAAGTTCATGTGGTAGCCATACCTTGAAGCACGGTGTTATATAAAGTACATACCTTGATTCTAAATTAAATCTAGATTTAACTAATATATTATTTTATATCTTTGTTGTATTAAAATGTTTTAAACACTAAAAAAAATTTGAAAGTTGATAAAAAAATAAAAAATAAAAATAGCTGGGGGGAGAGACTTGATAACATTCAGAGGAGCTAAAGCTAAAGTCAAAGAATCTTGCAGGAGGAGAAGTCACTGTCTTAGTGGTGCGGCCTCTGGTGAGTTGTGCATGCTCTAGTGACAGCTTCATATATATGCCTACATGAGTGGCCCTGGTTAAATATTTTGGGTCACAAAGCAAAGTCAAAATTCAAGCAAAATGTCATAAAAGCAAGATGGAGACTTGGGGGCGGGAGGGCGGTAAAAGAAGGTGGGGTGCACTAGGGAGGCAGAGGCAGGTGGATCTCTGTGAGTTCAAGGCCAGCCTGGTCTGGAGACCCTGTCTCAAAAAGACCAAAGAAAAAAAAGAAATAGTCAATGAAAAAATAATAAATTCAATGTTTAAAAATATCTTTTGGGAAAAAAAGAATGATCAAAAAGAATGTAACACTTCATAGTCATGAGTAGAAAATTTACCTCAAGAACAGAGAGCAACCCAGCCTATATTGTAGGTGGGGCCTATATTGTAGACGGAGGTGCTGGTGCGGTGCTGAATGTGGTGGAACTCTCAAGCTCTCCTGATGGGTAAAAAGTTGGGATTTGGGAAGATGATGACCTTGTAGACAAAATCTATCATCACAGGTCAAACAAAGGGCAAGGTAGAAAGACTAGATTTGGGTATGGACCCTCAGCTTGTTTCCCTTTACAAAGGAAAGATTTTGATTGCATGTGAATGTGTTTGCATGTGTGTGTATGAGTATGGTTTTCGTGTGTGTAAGGTATGCAAAAGTGTGTGTGTGTGTGTGTGTGTGTGTGTGTGTGTGTGATTTCCCTTCTGAGAATGCATGTTTGGAGGCTAGAGGACCCATTTTCTTGAGATAGGATCTCTCACTAAAACTGGAGATAGGGTGGTGCCAGCAAGCCAAAGTGATCCGCCTATCCCTGTCTCCATCCCCTGTGCTGGGGGTTACAGGCACATGCCTGGCCACGCCCACCTATTATATAGGTTATGGGGATTAGAACTCAGGTCCTCATGCTTGTGTAGTAAGCTGTCTTACCCCCTGAGCCATCCCTCCAGGTTCCGTGGATTCCCTTGAACATGAAAATAAAATTACCTTGGCAGAATGCATGAGTTCTGGTGGGGTGGGGGTCAGGGAGAGAGCACATGGGTCTAGATTTGATTTGTTATGTAATTTTATATGAAATGCACAGACCTTCAATAAAACATTGGCTTTAAAACAAAGAAAATAGCCGGGTGTGGTGAGGCACACCCTTAATCCCAGCACTTGGGAGGCAGAGGCAGGTGGATCTCTGTGAGTTCAAGGCTAGCCTGGTCTACAGAGCGAGTTCCAGGCCAGCTGGGACTACAGGAAGACCCTGTTTCAAAAATACAAAAAAAAAAAAAAAAACAGAAAAAAAAAGAAAAGGAAATTACCTATATTAAATCCAAAGACAGAAGTTCTATTTGCTTGGTCTTACTTCTAGGGAATTGCATGAATGTTTATTAGAGACCTAAGATCATGAAGATTTAGCACCCCCCCCCAAAGAAAAGCATCCATGATTGGTTATAATCCACTGATTCTTAAAGATATGTCCAACAAAGCTGTGTATATTCCAACTATGAGAAGATAGTTTTTATCCAGTTATCACCTGTTGTGAAGACTTTTTGCTTTAAGGATGTTTAAGAGTAATAGATTCTTGGGGCTGGAGAGATGGCCTAGCAGTTAAGAGTGCTGACTGCTCATGTAGAGGACCTCGGTTCAATCCCCAGCACCCACATGGTGGCTAAGAGCCGCCTATAACTCCAGTTCCAGGGGAATCCGACACCCTCTTCTGACCTCCGAGGCACTGCACGACACAGGTGCACAAACCTACATGCAGACAGTATATTCATACACATAAATAAATGAATAATAAAAAATATATATAAATCAAAAAATTAAAAAAAAGAGTAATAGATTCTTAGAATTCAGGAAAGGGAGTAAGAAACAATCAATTAAAAAAATAAAAACACAATGTCACAACAATAAGTCAAGCAAACCATGATTAATTAACCTGATTCTGGTTCATGAAATATCAGTGAAGAAAATGCCTTGAAGAGAACAACA
Organism: Rhizomys pruinosus; assembly: GCA_009823505.1. Lineage (NCBI taxonomy): Eukaryota > Metazoa > Chordata > Mammalia > Rodentia > Spalacidae > Rhizomys > Rhizomys pruinosus. The sequence continues at coordinate 3,226,873 of VZQC01000127.1, read as the reverse complement.
TGGGGTTTGGATGTGGCTCTCCTATGTCATTTTAATTTTAGACATGAGAAAAACAAGAATGTGCTACTAAAACCATGTGCGATTTGTCTAAAAAAATAGGGCCAGCTTTTAGGGTAGGCAGAGGAGGAAGACACCTGGCAAGATCAAGGGCTAAGTAGAAATGAACCATAATGCTAGATTGCTTGTTAGAGGTAAACATGAACAGATAAGCCCAGGTGTTGAAAACATTATCACACTGAATGTATGGCCCTGAGTCTTGAGAAAGCCTTACTGAGCATATCCTCAAATCTCAAAGAACTGTGTAGGTTTCAGCACTCACACAGCCTGTGCTATGAGACCTGGAAGGCAGTGCACAGTAGTGAACCATCCTGCAGTTCCTTCAAAAACCATTATCTGGGGACTGGAGAGATGGCCTAGCAGTTAAGAGCACCTACTGCTTTTGCAGAGGACCCAGGTTCGATCCCCAGCACCCACATGGCAGCTGAGAACCATCTTTAACTCCAGTTCCAGGGGAATACGATACTCTCTTCTGAACTCCGTGGCTTTGCACGACACGGGTGCACAAACCTACATGCAGACAGTACATTCATACACATACAAAAATAAATAAAATTAAAAAAAACATTACCTGAATTGGAAGATTTTTTTTTTTCTAAAAGATGTCATGTTTTCCTTAAGGAAGTGCTCAAAGGTTCCTCCTTGGCAAGCCCAAACAACCATCAATCCTGCCCCTGTGCTCCACACTGGGGTCTTTCCCTCCCATGGTCCCGCAAATGAAGTCCATTAAGCACGTGTCCTGTCTTGATCCCCCTGCACTGGCCTCCATGATACAGCCCGGGGAGTCCAAAACAAGTTGGAGAGAACAACAGCACCAAAAGAACTGGAAAAAAAGATTCTGGAAAGACTCAGAGAAATGCAAGCCATGTGCGGCAGAGTGCAGGGACTCAGGTGGGGTGGGGGGCGTGGAAAGGGAAGCGACTCTAAATTCAATTGAGAAATGATGTATGATTTATGGAAAAAGTTTAATAACAATAAAAAATGAATAAATCATATTAAAAAAAACTTTATCATGCATGCTCATGGTACCTGAATGCCTGGGACCCTTGTACATTCAAGGGACTCAAGAGAGAAGTAGCATCTTTGGCTATTTGGGGTTCTTTTTTTTTGGTTTTTTTGAGACAGGGTCTCCCTGTAGCTCCAGCTGTCCTGGAACTCGCTGTGTAGACCAGGCTGGCCTTGAACTCACAAAGATCCACCTGCCTCTGTCTCCCAAGTGCTAGGATTAAAGGCGTACGCTGTCATGCCTGGCATTTGGGGTTTCTTAATACTGGACTGTAAGTTACCAGAGAGAGTCAAGTATGCTTTACCTGATTAAAGGACCAACCCAGGATAAGATGCCTTTGGAAATTTAAAGAGCCCCAAACAACAGGCTTCGAAGTTTCATTTGCTTTGGAACAAATGTTTTTAATGCTTATTCCCTTATGCACTCATTTGTTAAGCAGACCCACACTAAGTCTACCAGGTCTGAGATAAATATATATAGGAAGAAAAGTGGAACAGACAACTCTCACTGAAAGGTAGCCACATGCCACAAGCATCCAGCGATGAGTATCTCTTCATCCTTGCATCCATATACTTTATGCAAGGATACCATGTCTTAGAGTTCCGAATTTCAGATTTTGTGCTGGTCTTGGAACAAAAGGGCAGCCTCAGGCTGGTGGGACCTGTATAAAACGCCTTCACAAGCCAAGCCAGAAAATGTCTCCACTGCAGATCACTGGCAAGGTAGGGGAAACATATTGCCCATTATTTATTCTAATAATAAACCATCACCCCAGGCATATTTTTATTCTGTAGATTTAATAAGGTATTTTGTGAACCAAGGCAGAGGAGGGGTTGGAGAAAACTACTGCCATCACAACAAAGGTGATTTCGATTTGTTTCAGTGGCAGACACAATCAACAGTCCTTTCCTCATAATCAAGGGTTATAATTGCCCCCCAAACTTCACACCAGTCTCTTTCTCAGGCCAAGAATATTCAAACGATGCTCATGAAAATTTGCTACAAAACTAAAAGGGCTTGGCAGGCTTCGGTGGACCAGTCTCCCGGGACCATCATTACCCCACAGCCAGAGAGCAGGGCTCATGTAGCATGAATATCACAATTCAGATTTTCCCATCATGCTCCAGTCCACTTCTAGAGGTAGAAAAGATTGGTGAGGGTCAGGTGGGCTATTTACATATCATTTGCATTATTCTGCTGGGTAGAATATAGGTTCTTTGGATGCTTTAACAGGGCTTGGTTTTTTTCCTTTCTTATTGGATGTTACAATGCTCTAATGATAACTGTTATCAGAGTTGATGATTTTGGAATCTGCCTCCCAATTAACGAAATCCACTGAAGACCCACAGGCCAGAGCTTCTGTAGGCAATCATCTTGATGATATTAATGGGTAGACATGTACCAATAAAAAGCGGTCAGAGGACTCTAGATATCCTGGTAAAGAAAATGTGTCAGATCCCAAACTCAAAGCCACTCCTGACCTGGGTGTGCCTTGTCCATCAAAGTGTTATCAAATAGTTTCAATGGATACATATTTGTGAAATAATTACAATTAAAATTTAAAATAATTTAAAATCTAAAGTCCTTGGCACAGAGAATACATTCTATTAATTAGTATTTCAAGAATGTAAACTTCATGTAACTGTGATGATTAGTTGTCATTGTTATCTTGACACAGCCTAGAGACACCAAAGAAGAGAGTCCCAGTGAGGAACTGTTTTCATTGGGCTACCCCGTGGGCATGTCTCTGGAGAATTGTGTTAATAAGTTAATTGACATGGGCAGCACCATTCCCTAGGCAGAGGGGGCATGGTCAAGTCCTGAGCTGTAGAATAGAATCAAGCTGAGCACTGAAAGCCAGTGAATGAATGCGCACGCTTACTTACGTTGTTTCGTGCTCTCCTGGACTGATGTAATGTAACTAGCTGTTTGAGGTCTCTACTTCGACTTCTCTACAACTACAGACTCTAACCTGGAGTTGTAAGACAAAAGAAATCCCCTTTTCCCCTAAGTTTTCTTTTCATCAGGGTTATTTTATCACAATAGAAATGAAACAGGAACAGCATTATTTCTGCTTTTGTTGGGATTTGTTCATCCTACAAGTTGAAAGCGCCCAAGACCAGCCTCTGTTGGTGTTGGCATGCTGGGGAAGCAAAACTGCAGAGGCAGAACGTGGGGGTTTGGCGAGGCAGTGGGTGCCTTGGAAAGCCGGGCTGTGAGGGTGACAGTCCTTGTCCACAAGTGGGAAAGAATGCTGGCAGAGATAAATCATGAGCCTACCACTATGCTTCCATAAGAAAGAAATGGGCTGACCTCCTTCCCAGCGGACTCATGCCTTCTCCTCCGAGGCCCCAAAGTGGACAACTGCTGGCTGGCTTTCTCAGCTGTTTTCTTCAGCATACAGACATCTTTACACAGCTCTAAGATTTTAGGACATTACACAATGCCAGCATTTAAAACATGGGTATGGCGCTGGAGAGATGGCCTAGCGGTTAAGAGCACCGACCGCTCTTGCAGAGGACCCGGCTTCGATCCCCAGCACCCACATGGCGACCGAGAACCGTCTGACACTCCAATTCCAGGAGAACTCAAGTTCCAGGGGAATCCGACGCCCTCTTCTGACCTCCTCGGCATTGCACGACACAGTTGCACAGACTTGCATGCAGACAGTACATTCATACACATACAGAAATAAATAAACTTAATAAAAGAAAAACATGGGTATGATTTCATAGTCCAAGAAAAAGCTTGTAGAGTATTCTGTTTCTAATTTTCCACTTCAGTTGTTGGAAGGGGTGGCTGGGTGGTGGTAGTGGTGTGTGTGTGTGTGTGTGTGTGAGCGTGTGTGTATACACGTGCTCAGCAATATATGTATATTCATGCTCTTCTTTAAGGAGTAGCTGAACACAGCCATTTCATGAGTCTTAAAAACCCCAAGCTTAAGGAATCTTTACTGGAAGAACAAGGATATCAAAAGTTCCAAACCAATAAGGAGACATTTCTATAATTTGCAGCCAATTTACTTGCGGAATCTGGGTCAGCTGGCTGTTTGCTTTGTCATTGCCAGTATTAATTAGACACTGGGAAAAATGACGGAGCTTGGAGAGCTCTTCAGCAGATCTAGAATAACAATAATAATAATAAAGCAACAGAACAGAGTTTTACCTTCGGAAAGAAAATATTTTCACAAGGAGCGTTCAGAAAGGAACTGAGAGCAGGGAAACCTTGCAATTAAATTCCGCAAATGTGCTCTGAAAAAGTCCCTGGGGAAGCCTTATCTGTACTTAATATTCAAATAAATATTCTTTTTGTGTGCAGTGCATTCGATAGGGTGCATTTTATTTAATTTAAGTGAATAACGTAATCAGTATCATGAAGAACAATCACAAGGAGCAGGAGACCCCGTTAACTAGGATAAATGGGCCATTCAACAACAGAATGGGCCATTGTGGGTGAGGAAGCAAAGAGAAGGGACCGAATCTTAAGTGTGGGTTATTCTTGGAACGTCCCAGCAGACCTTAATCCTGAGAATCAGACTGTGCTCAGTAGTGTGGGCATCTCTTAAAGCTCATTAGCCACAAAGTGTCCCAGACTCCACTCCAGACCAATGGAAGGATGACCTGAATTTTCTTTTTCTTCTTTTTTTTTAAACAACAACAATATCGAATTGCAGTTTACTGTGAAATATTCATTTAAGTGGAATCTTTATTCAGACTTCAAAGCCAAAGTTACATAGAAAACATTTAATTGTTTTAATACAGTGGACTTTGTTTTTTAAGTAATCAAAGTGTAATAAAGATAACATGAAATGTAGGGAATTATCTTGTGAAGCACATTTCTGTTTCATAGGCTATTACTCAGTAATAAAGAAAACTGATACTTTCCCAGTTAAGAGCATACCAATACTCTAAGAAATATTAATTTTAACACAGAATACTAAATCTCTTCAGCTTCTAAACTGCTTCTAAACTGCTTTTTTTTTTTTTTTTTTTTTTTTATTTTTTGGCCTTTTTGAGACAGGGTCTCCCTGTATCCCTAGCTGGCCTGGAACTCGATCTGTAGACCAGGCTGGCCTTGAACTCACAGAGCTCTGCCTGCCTCAGCCTCCTAAGTGCTAGGATTGAAGGCGTGCGCCACCACACCTGGCTTTAAACTGCTTTTTAAAAGTAAAAAATTCTGGAGCTGGAGAAATGGCTCAGTGGTTAAAGTACTTGCTATTCTTGCAGAGGACCCATGTTCAGTTTCCAGCACCTACATGTTAGCTGACAGCTGTCTTTAACTCCACAGTACCTACACATTTAAAAGGCACAATGTGTTTCATGTATGTATTGGGTAGTGAGCAATTCATAACTTAGTGTATCTGTTACCATAAACTTTTCTTTTCTTTTTTAAAATATTTTATTTATTTATTTATGTGTATGAATGTACTGTCTGTATGTAGGTCTGTGTACCCATGTCGTGCAATGCCGTGGAGGTCAGAAGAGGGTGTCAGATTCCCCTGGAACTGGAGTTAGATGGCCTGAATTTTCTAAGAGTCTCAGTGACTTGTGAGTATGCTAAACTAGAGAAGTGGCAGTATCGGATATGCTTGCTGAGAGTTTGGACCATCTACATTGTCGCACCATTCTCCCAGAAAGAGGCCACTTTGATAGCTTCAGGCACATGTTCTCAAAAAAGCAGACTCCAAAATGTTCAGAGGTCTTCATCAAGTATGACATGCAGTGGAAGTCTGTTGCATAGCCCTTTCTTCTGACTGGAGGAGGGAGAGAGGCTCATACCACTGACCAGGGTCAGAAAGACTAGAACTTCACAAGATGTACATGTTCACAAAGTCCTGCTGCAAGTAGAAGCAGTAACAATTGCTGGGGACGGTGACTGTCTCCTGTGAAGATACCTATAGCTTTCGTGAATTGTGAACATGCTGGGTAGGGCTTCTGGTGACATCGTCTAGCTGCCTTTAAATCCCCCAAGTTCTCATAAATAAATGGTCATAAATCACCCAATAAACTCATTGCTTTACCATGCTATACTGTTTCATTAGTTTGCAGCCAGTGCCTGATCTGAGTGAACAAATGTTTGTTCCACCTTGACCCTCCCTCTTCTTTTTTTTTTCTGTCTTTCTGAGACAGGTTCTCCCTTTTAGTCCCAGCTGGCCTGGAGTGTGCTACATAGACCAGGCTGTCCTTCAACTCACAGAGATCCCCCTGCCTCTGCCTCCAGAGTGCTGGGATTAAAGGCATGCACCACCACACCTGGCTGACCCTCCCTCTTCTTCAGCACTGTGTCAGTCCTGCCTGGATACCACCTAGCCCTCTTCCTTCTTCATTAGTATATTTCATCCTCATAGGCATCTTATGTGTGGCTATCACCATCATTATCTTTCCATTTCCCAGGCTAGATAAGTGAGCCCTAGGAGCTCAATCTGATATCATGAGCATAGTGAGGGCTCACACTGAGACCTAGTCAAACCCAGAGCCCACACAAGGATACTACACACCATGAAAAATGCTTCCTCACATACTGCAAGCTTCTCCTTAGCCCAGCTGTGCAGTACACGGAAATCCACGTATGTGGCCACTGGTGAGTGATGCTCCATTGTTTACAGCGAGCCGCATATCCAGACCAATCTCCCTTCCTCAACTACCATTTTGTTATAGTTACATCAAGTTCTATAGGCTGCACTTGCATTTTCAATCTCATCTATTGACACCTGCTACAATCCTCTGTCCTCACATTTAAGATGATTTAAACTTCAGTTTCTGAGGGGTCAGGTGGGGGGGCAAAGCTGTCCCCTGTTGTCTAATTTCTTCTCCAGGATGTCAGGACCTACTGACGTCACTTCCAGTTCCCTTTCTTCCCACTCATCCACTCATTCCCAACCTGAAGATTGTAGGAGAGGACTGGCTTCCTCTTCTTGCCATCTGAAAGCACACTGGGCAGTCTGTGCATGGTTGGTCTCTTTGTTGAATGAACTCCGGACATTTAGAAGTCCTCTCAAGAAGCACATTATTTCCAGATGGAAGAAGTTCTCCCATCAGCCAGGAGGAGCCTCCTTCCTCAAAGGTAAGGATTACTTTCTCAGATTTAGTAATTTGAGATTGAGGATGTTATACACAACACAGCAGCTGTCCCGTGGTTCTAGAGACATCTGTTTTCTACATCTCTTCAATGAGATGTAATAATCTTTCTAGGGCACTCATTGGTTTTAGAATAGCTATTGTCAGCTTTAGGTAAACTACTGATTGGTACTAAGACTTCATTTTTGTCGAAGCCAAGGCCTGAAGCACGCTGGGTAAGGGCTCTTCCACTGACCTCTACCCTTTCATGAGATGGATTTGTTAGTTCTCACAAGGCTACCACCAGACTGAGTGTGACTGCCCCGGACAGAGTAGACAAGAGCCAAAGCAGAAGAACAGTATTAAGTTACTGCTAACAGCTGGCCAACTCTTCCATGTTGTGACACAAAGCTATTATCTACAAAATTCATGCTGGAGACCTACATGATTGAGTTATAAAAAAGAAAACAAAAATCTCAGGATGGTTTAAGTAAGTTTCGATATGTTTTCTCCAATCCTAGATATCCTGCGCTGTATGCTCCCACTGCTACAGATTGGACATGCCTAGGACCTGATGAGAGCCTTTGATTTTCTTCTATATACCTTAACAAGCTGCTATTCTCTCCCTGGCTCTGACTGCTCAGAGTTTGTTTCCAGACTCCTCTTGTTCACCTTGGTGTTTCTACCTGAGCAACCCTTAGATCAGTTCACTTATAAATGGCTTCTGGACAGCTTGCTGCTATGTTAAAGTCACAATATTTGGCAGTCTGGGAAAACCACAACTTGGATCACAAAATTATCCTGTAGCATGCCCCTGAGTAGGGGAGATAGTCACCTGAAGGACTAACCAGTGTTAGCACATCTATAACACCTGCAGGATGCCTGCTCTGTTGATAACAGACCTCTGTACGCTATAACTTCTCCATAGTCACATCACCAAGCAAAACATCCCTGTAAGATTTTGTGAGGATAACCAAGGCTTGAGATAATTCTGACTTGTTTTACATTTTCAAAAAAAGCCAAAGGGATACCAATATTGTTTGGGAACTGTCAATAAATATAAGTCAAAGTCATGTTTGGTGCAATTTAAAGTGTGTGTGTGTGTGTGGCTTCTTATTATAATTGAACAAAGAGTCCATGATCAACTGTCAACAAGAAAAGAATCCATCCCATCTAACTCCGATCCCATGCCAAGGCAGAGCAATTTTACAGCAGCCCATTTATACTGAGCTGGAGCAAGGACTGTGTGCCAGTTTGATTAGAAAATGGCTTACACGTAGAGCAAGCCCTTCTACTATGGGGACACCTGCACTAATGAATCTTGGAAATGGAAGCATCTAGCTATCTTTCTTCAGATCTGTAAGCCAATTTTTATATTGGATCTTGACTTCCAATATTTCTGCAGGTTTTGAGGCACTGAAACCGTGCCAAGCAACAGGCGGATGGAAAGCCGTTTCTCAGGACTGAGGCTCAGTTCCTGAGTGGCCTTTTTTGCATTCTTTCCTTCCCTCCCTCCTTCTCACTCTTCCTAATCCCCCCTCTCTCCTTCCTTTCTGACTTTCCTTCCCCCACCTCCCTCTCTTCTCCTCCCCCTCCCCGTCCCTTCTTTCTCCTTCTCTTCCTTCTTTATTGTCTCTCAAATCTCACCGCCTTTCTTCCCTCCTCCTTCCCTTCACTGCTTCCTTCCTTCCCCTTCCTTCTCCTTTTCCTCCGCTCCCTCGCTCTTTCTCCCTCCTCACTTCCTGCTTGCTTTTATTCCTTTTTCTTTCTCATTTCCTTATCTCTCTTCCTTTCTGTTACTTCTTCCCCCTTCCCTCTTTTTCATATCAGAATTCCTTATCTCTTTCTTTTCTTCCTTCTTCTCTGCTTTCATATCATGAAATGGTACTGTTATGCTGCAGAGGAGAAGGAAGTCTAGTTTCATGAAATGTAACTTGATCATTCACTTTCCATGTGGAAATCTTCCTTGCTGGGTATTGTGAAAATTCAGCCTTGATGTCTGGCTTTGGGATTAAGCTCTATGCCTGCCTGCTTTTTGGCTGGGTAAATGTAAGAATGATTGGTCTTAGAGAAAAAAAAAGCCTGGAGATAAGAGGTACTACAGGGAAGAGTTTGGAGAAACCTGTAGCCTGATGTTCTACCAGGGTTTGAAACTTGGCTAGGCTACTTGCTGGGCACCTGACTCTAAGCCAGCAGCTTGGCTAGTATGTACTTGCATGACTGCATTAGAAAGCCAGGGAGGGTACAAATGTTGGCATATGATAAAGTTTCTAACAGGTATATGTGATTTTAAGCCTCAGAATCTTTTTAATCAGTCCCTGGCCCTAAGCCATATTATATAATGCTTGGTAAATAAATAAAACAGATACAAATAATGGATCCAGAGATGTGACTCATTCTCTCTATCCAATTGCTCATTTATTAATTGAGCAAATATTTGCATGTCTATGATATATAAGAAAGTAGAATAAGACTGAGCTCCTGCCTTCAGGAAACACACAGTCTTACAATGCAAAGAGTTTGTTTTTGGCACTGTGAGATCTAAGCAGAGCTTTAAAGAGAGGAATTCACGAAATGGAAGCAGCGACCTGGTCGCACCAGGCATCCTCAGGTAGCCTTCTGATGAAGAAAGAAATGGAAGAACTTGGAGATGATCACTTCATTGACTCAGCTCCTTCACACAGACTCATTCCAGATCCAGGAGTGAGTACGTCAGCTTCAGAGGAAGCCCAGAAGCCAGGGTCGTCAGCGCCAGGAGCAGCATCCTCCCTGTCAATCTGGAGACGCGGCAAGTCGAATGTCAGGTTCAGAGCAGCAGGTGCGAAGCACGAACTTTCTCTAATTCTGAGCATGGGGAGCACCGTGCCCACTGGAAACAAGATGAGGCCTGGGCATCAGGAAGGAAGGACAAGTTGGTGCTGGCCTTGCTGACTGAATGGAACAAAGGTGGCCTCCCCACATGATTGGTCAGCTTGGTCGCCGGTCCAGGGACTAGAGCCTCTTGTCCTCCATTGCTATATAGCAAAGTCACAAGTGGAGTCAGGGAAGGAGCCACATGAGAGAGAGGTGTGTGTGTGTGTGTGTGTGTGTGTGTGTGTGTGTGTGTGTGTTTGTGTGTGTGTGTAAAAGAGCAAGTGAGAGGAGAGGGGGAGGACAAGGAAAAGCAGGGGGAAAGAGAAGTAGAAGAGGAGGATGCAGAGAGGAAGAGGAAGAGAACACAAGGAAGAAAACGAAGAGGGGGTGATGATGAGAACAAACAGGAGGAGAAGGGAGAGGAGGAGAGAGGAAGGGGGTATGGAGGAAGAGAGAGAGTAAGGGGTATGGAGGAAGACAGAGAGAGGGGAAGGAGGTATGTAGGAGGAGAGAGAGAGGAAGGGAGTATGGAGGAGGAGAGAGAGAGGAAGGGGCTATGGAGGAGAGAGAGGAAGGGGGTATGGAGGAGGTGCAGGGAGAAGAAGGAATAGGAGAGGAGAGTCTAAACTTAAGATTCAGAAATATAAGTGTTATCCTAAACCACCCTCTATCCATCAATTAAACTACTTTTTACACATGCTAAGATGGCCTGGTAGTCATGCTTATACCTCGGAGCTGAGAAAAGGCAAGGGCAATGCCTGGCTTGACAGTGAAGAACGGTGAGCCTCCTCTCAGTCTTCCCCCCTGAATTCTGGTCCTAGCCCTGCACAAACAGCAGACATCCCTAGTCCGCACAGCTGGGTGTGGTCCTCCCGGCTCCACGTAGCTTCTGCCACTGTTCTAAGTATCTGATCCAACCCCAGCAGGCCCAGCCAGCTGGAAATTGTACACAGGTCCACAAACGTGGCTTTCTTTCCTATCAATGAAAAGGCTCCCCATTAGCCCCTGGAACACAGGATGAACCGCATGCCCTCGCCCCAAGCAGGTGCTATTGTGAATCCTAGGCCCCAGGGTTCATCTGGACAGGGCGGCTCAAGTTTGATTCCCTGCAGCACCATCTGGTGGCCAGTTCCGTTCAGTACGGAGGACACTTGGCCACCTGCATTCTGGCCTGGATATTAGGTCTAGAGCCAGCCACATGCTCCAGAGGACAAGCATTCTCAAGACCACCCTCCCAAACACACAGACACACAGACACACACACACACACACACACACACACACACACACACACACAGGCACCACTTCCACCCGCAATCTAAGAGCATGCGCTGTTTCTTGGCTTCAAGGCCATGAATCAGATGATTTGGCCTGGCTTCATCTCTGCTTCTCTATCACTGTGTGGCCTACAGTGGTCCCTCCTCTTCTCTGGGCCTTAGTTTCCTTGTCTACAAAGGGAGGAGTAGAATGAGATCATTTCTAGGTGCATTTCCGATTTTGGCTTTCTGTGAGCTATAGGTCTCCAAACCTGTGCAAATGCCACTCTGCCTGAAAATCAGCAAGGCCCAGAAAGAGTTGCCAGGGATGACTGTGAGCTCAGACTGGAATGGGCCTCTAGCACGACCAAGACAGGGTACTTCAGAGTTTGTGGCTGGACAGTTCAGCTCTTATCCACATGGCAGGGAAGAGCAGCCAAGTTCCAGGCACATCAAACAAGCAAACAAGCACTCAAGCGTCCATCCAATGTCAAACAGTCCCCTCCATACCCAATGTTTGCCAGATGAGCCAGGATCTCCCAACATCTGTGGAAGTTTTGCACGAGGGCCTATAATTATTGCCCATTATTAAAAAGTGAATGAGAAAGAAGCTATGGATTATAAATTCATGGTAGATTATGTTTTAATGTTCCCCAAACAGAATAATAATTGCTAAAACTGCTTTGGGTATCAAGCTTCATTGCACCGAATCTCACTTTAAGAATTATTATTATTATTTTAAAATCACTTATGTTATGAGGGTGGTATGATGTCACAGAATCGGGCTTTCTGTGGCAGCCTCTGTTGAAGCCACCATGCCCCTATGCATTTATGTCCAGGGCAGGACATGAGTTCCTGCACTGTAAATTAAGGTGCAATTTGTAAATGCTTCATTAATATTTATTAAATGATGATTAGATGCTCTTGCGATCTTTAATAAGATATTATAAAGCATGTCATTAAAATGCATTAGCAGCACATTCTTAGCTAGCCACGCCACAGCCTGCTGTTAGGAGATACCCAGCTTTACCATACTTTTCCTAAATCCCTTCCCAGTATATGATGATTATGAGGATAGAGAAACTTAAGTGGCTATCTGATCAAAACATCCTCCAGGAAGGCAGCAGGGATCTCTCCATAGAGAAATTTGTCCTCCATAGAGCAAGTCTTCCATGCTTTTAACTCAGGTTCCAAATTCGACACTTTGATCCTGCCTGAAAGATCTGCAGGGACAGCAAATAAATTCCACTTCTCGGTGATTAAAAAAGGCTATATAATGTGCTGAGGACTGTGGGGCTCTAGCTGAGCTAAGAGGAAAAGGGGTGTTGTGATAAGTGAGGTCTGTCATGTGCACTGTGTATTGTAGCAAGTGCCTAGGCAAAGTAGATCCTAGCATCTCAGATGTAGGAGTAGAGGGGTGATAGAGGTGACAGAAGGGCTCCCAAGGGTGTTGGGCAAACATTTACTACATGCGCAGGTTGTTGTCTGGTATCACTTTGGGTTGCCTGGTGTCCAGGTGAATTAGAGAGAATTCATAAAAGGAGGAGTATCTTCTTTTTTTTTTTTTTTTTTTTTTTTTTTTGGTCTTTTTTTTTTATTGATGCTTTGTGTATTTCATACATCATTTTCCAGTTCAGTTCAGGCATATTTCCCTTTCCCTTTCTTCTAAAGAGTGTGTCAGAATGGGCCAAGCCCAGAGCCCCAGCTGTCAGCTCCTCGCCCTGTGGTCAGTCAATTCTTGCTCACCCTCTGAAGGTCTTCAGCTCCCATGGTAGGTTTTATTTGCTTTGCACTTGCTGAGATCTTCCCCTCTCTGACCCTTGGCCTAGGCTGGGCAACTGGCAAATTCTCTTTGCTCTACTCAGAATTGTCCTCAACACAACGCCATAGGTAGCAGATTTTATAATCACAAATTCCCTTTCAGTACTCAGGACTCAGGCTGAACTCTATCTTCTGCATGAATATGTCACCTGCCACTTCCTTGATATGTGTGTGTGTGTGTGTGTGTGTGTGTGTGTGTGTGTAGGTACATCTGTGTCAGTTCCATGTGGAGGCCAGAGGATAACCTCAAATGTCATTTTTTGTTTTGATTTTTAAGACAGAGTCTCCCTGTAGCCCCCGGTGGTCTGGCACTCTCTTTGTACACCAAGCTAGCCTTGGTCTCACAGAGATGCTCCTGCCTCTCCCTCCTGAGTAAAAGCATGTGCCACCATGCCTGGCATTTTTCTCACCAACCTGAAGCTCACTGATTACCCTGAGCTGGCTGGTCAGTAAGTTCCCAGGAACCTTCTGTCTCCATCCCTCCAGAGCTGGGATTACAAACAGGTGCCACCGGTGGTCCCAGCTTCTTTTATGGGCTTGAACCCAGGTCCTCCTGCTTACAACGCGGGCACTTCCAGACTGAGCCATCTCCCTTACTTCCTGTCCTTGCAGTATCTATTTAGTGATGAGGTATGAGAACCCAGGTATGAGATGGGGTGAGAGAGAGAGAGAGAGAGAGAGAGAGAGAGAGAGAGAGAGAGAGAGAGAGAGAGAGAGAGCGCACACACACGCGGGCATGTGCAGACATGTGAAGGTAAGAGGACAATTTGTGGGAGTCAGTTTTCTTCCTTCAACATGTGGGTTTGGAGATCAAACTCAGGTCATCAGACTTGGCAATAAGCACCTGTAGTTGCTGAATCATCTTGCAGCCTACAAAGAGCATGTGCAGAAGGTTTGGCAAGGAAGAATGAGGTCAGTGTTGGCTTATTTTACTGCATCTATTTCCCTATATCTCTCTTGCTTTCTTCTGCTACATATGAGATCCACACACCTAGGGAGGGGGGATGGATCCAGACTCAATGGAAGCAAGCATCATAACACATGTCCAATTAATATTACTTGATTCTTTCAATCAGAGGCTTCTGTGGATTTAAATTTGTGCTTTATGGGTTCTTTCTAATATTAAACATGCTATATTATTAAGTATATTGAGGCAATGAACTCAAAATTATTTTATTATCTATATTAGTTTTAGTAAATATAACGTATGGCTCTTAATTCCATCTGTGGAAATAACCAGAAGACAAATGGCCCAATAGTGTCAGATATGGCCATAGAATTTGGAAAATCCTCCAGAAAGCTCTATGCACTGAACTGGCCTATTTGCATCTTCAGAGAGTGTAGGAAGCTTCTCTTGCTACAAGCAGGTACAGTGCAGTACTGCTAAGGGAAGGGGAGCAGGGGCCGCCTGGGGTCACTCTGGGGAACTGACTCCCTTGATGCAGAGGTAGGTCAGTTGGTCACTTTCCTAACCCAACCTGAGAAGTATTTCCAACCCAGGTCCTTAGCCTGGGAAGTGGAATGCTTCCCGTCTGTCCATGCTATCCCACCTGCCCCCAAACTGTTGGTCTCTGGATAGGAACTTCAGGCTGATGGCTGATGGCTGAACTTAACTCTATATACCCACTCACAATCCACTCCACAGGTTGGTGACCTGATTAGTTTTCATCCAACCCCACATTAGCTTACCAGGTCAGTGATCTGACAGATGCCCATCTAACCCACTAGCCACTGACACTGGAAAATCAGGCCTGCTTCGATCTGTATAGGTGCGAAATAATGGATCCGGGAATTCTGTGTGATGAAGGTAATGGAGAATTCAATTTATTGCATGCTGCAATAAATTTTTATAAGCAAAATGATGTCATCTCTCAGAGCCAATCACAGACCCCAGTCTCATGCCCCTGTAGGCTGCTGCCCTTCCTTGCATCATGTGCCTGGGCCATGAATTGCTCCCTCTTGGAGCAGGGTCAGAGGAACTCCTTGATTTCCATGTTGTGCCCTGAGGGGATGCTAGCTGAGAACTAGCCACTAAGTCAAACTGAATCTCCCCACATCTCCCCCCTTTTTTTTTTTTTCTGAGAGGCAGATGAGCCCATGGGAGAGGTTGGCAAGAGAGGGTATACATGAGTCCCTAAGGGACCCTGCACGTCTGGAGCTTAATCAGTTGCTGATTTGGGTTCCTTCAGCTTGGGGATCCTACACCTTCTGTCTCCCTGTGGAGTCTGGGTTGACTCCAGTTTCCTTTCCACCTTCTTCACCTGCTTCCAGCAGCAGGGACAGGACTTTGGATTCTGGTGGCCTCTCTAAGTCCCTCAAGCCTGTCCAAGACATGTACTCTCCTTTGGATTTTGACCTTTGCCTATTGATAGCTACCAGACTTAAATCACGACAGCTTGTTGTGCTGTCCTCTCTTAAAATATATGGGTAAAATACAGTACCATGATGTTATGATAGGAAGGGTAATGGGCATATAATTTAAGTTGACAATTTTGCAATTCACATGTAATATATTACACTTCGTGTATACTATCACTTAGTCCATGATTATGTCCTATTTGCAGTTGTATGAGTACATACATGTGCCTGGAAATTTCAAAGCATTTCTCCAATAGCTATTAGTATATTAAGTACTTGTAGCAAATCTGTATTATTTGGTCAAAGCAATGCGCTGGTGTCAGAAACTATGGCATGGCCACAAGTCTCTAACATGGGGAACAAAATGATCTATGGATCTGAACTGTTGACACTGACCATCTAGGACAATGAGGTCAGTGTTTTCTTACAGTTGATTTGGGGAGTCTAGATGTTCTAACCCAACAAAGGACAACCAAAGCATTCATGGACCATCATGGAACACTTGGAGAAGAGAAGATGGGGATTTGAGCACCTGTGCTGTGTACGTCCATCTTTCAGAGCAGTAAGTGCTGCTTCTAAATTTTGGGTGGAAGATATCCCCAGCTGGATGGACTTTTGGAGAACCAAGTACCAAGGAGGGAAAAATGCCTGGACATTCTAGGGTTGTCTTGACCAGTGACATTTGAGAAGGAAAACTGATGCAAAACAAAAGCAAGATATCTCAGGAGTCACCAAGACTGGAGAAACCAAACAATACATGTTGGCAGGAAGGTGAGGTGAGAACAGTCCTTTTCCCCAGTCGCAGTTGCTTATATTCATTTATTCAGGAGGAAGTAAGTCCTCTGTGAGACACAGCATGGAGCAGTGATGTTGTAAGGGACAATGTAGAGACTCCACTGGGTGTGTGGTTCTGAGAAAGCAAGCCTTCCCTCTCCTCTGCATCTTCTCCTAGTGCTGGGAACTTGTGGACAGTGTCCCCTTTCATTCAGCTTTCAGCTTGCTCACTCTTCATGTCCTCTCAACTCATCTTTCGTTTGATAGGATAAAACATGAGAATTTTTCCAGATTCTCTTTGATTTGATTTTCTTGTTCACGAACTCCTGATTTTGAAATTGTTTTGGACTTAGCGAAGAGAAGTCAGTGCATCCCAAAGAGGCTGATGCACCTCACCCCAGGCCTGAGAACTGACAACTTGTAGGAAATCATCTGTGGAAACAAGATGTGGAAGACTCATCTAGCTGCTCTGGAAGCCACCCCCGTGGGCTTCCTGGAAGAGGCAGCATTGAATTTTTTTATTACTTCTTTATTTTTTTTTCATTTTTTAACAATAAGTAGTAATTTATGAGTACAAGCATCCTTCATGTAAAACCAATTTGCAAGCTGTTGTGCCCAAACCCACACAGCCCATGTGTCCCACCATCCAGCTGGGAGGGCTTGTATGTTCAATAAAGCTGATCAGATGAGTGTCCAGTCTATATTGCTGTAGTTTCACCATTCACCCCAATCACAGCCCTTACATTCTATCATACCCCCTCTTCCGCAGATTGTTCCCTAGGCTTAGAAAAGGGGCACAGGTGGATGAGAAGCAAAACAGTCTACTTTCTCTGGAGCTGTTGTCTTGGACTCTGGTCAATTCTGGCTGTTTCCTTTCATGGGCTGACAGTTTGTCCAGGAATAACCTTTCAATCCTACTAATGAAGCACAAGCAATTAGATATATAGGTATTTAAACAGTACTAATTGTTATGGTAGGTTACTTTGGTATAGACACAGATGTTTGGATGGTATGTTAATCCATGAATTACATTTTTTTCTGTTAAATATGACAGGGTCTTACTGTGGCTTATAACATCTAACCACTAGAGGTTGTAGGTTTGTGGCATCAGCTGTGGGTTATTCCTCCAAGGGAGACAATGCCAATAGCATATATACGATCAATTGTGGAATATACACGACATAAGGCTAGCCACTGCTGCACAGTAATTCCAGGCAGGTGAGGTTAGACTGAGTGCTGACAGAGAGGGTCCTTGCTGACTCAAGGAGACCTATTAATTTTTGCTCTTTATTGTTATAGTGGCCTTTTGGTTAAAACCTCTGGTATTTCCAGAGACAACTTACACTTGCAAGTTTCCCATGCTTAAGCATTGCATTTTTTTTCGCAGAGTTGATTCGAAGTCAATGGCTTGCAGGGAAAGGAAGGTCAGTTGGGGGACAACACGGAGAGCAGCGAGAATGAGAAGGCTGCACTCCCAGGAGATAAGGGGAGATTAGTGTGTCACTCAACTGTGGATTGAAGGTGATATGGAGATGCCAGCTGAAGAATCTCAAGTTTAGGAGCTAAGAGCACTTTTCTGGCTATGTCTGATGGTTAAGTAATGCTTGAAATTGGGCATTCATCCCTTTACATGAGACATTCATGACTCTGCTCACCGCACTTTCTTTCCAGTCAGTCACACCTTTCCTAGTCATGAATTAGCTGGGGCTCCTTTCAGATCACTCTGACCATCAACAAATTGTCCACAGCAGAGAACAGAGGGGAGAGAGGTTCATGGAGTCAGGGGTGACAGAGAAGGGTTCTTTTGAGGATAAAAGGTATAAAACATGTTAGGATAAAGGACAATGGCAGGGAAGGGGTCTAAATATGACTAAGATCTATTATATGAAATGCACAACATTCAAGAAAATGTTTTGCAATGATAAATTTTATGTAAGAAAAAATAAGGTTGATTCTACATAAAATATTCTTTGAATTTAAAAAAAACAAAGCACAATGGCAAGAGTCTTGGTCCTTGCCCTGTCCAGCTGTCCTCGCCCTGTCCAGCTGTCCTCGGCCTGTCCAGCTGTCCTCGCCTGCAGCTGTCCTCGCTAGCTGTCCTACCTGTCCACTGTCCGCCTGTAGCTGTCTGCCCTGTCGCGTCCTCCTGTCCAGCTGTCCTCTGTCCCTGTCCGCTGCAGCTGTCCTCTTCAGTGCCATGCTTCCAGCTGTCCTACCTGCCCTGTTTCGCGTCAGCTGTCCTTGCCCTGTCCAGCTGCCTGTCATGTTTCTGTCGCGTCCTGCTTCCAGCTGTCCTCCTGCCAGTGTCCTGCCTCCCAGCTGTCCATGCCCTGTCCAGTCTGCCCTGTCCATTCCCGCCAGCTGTCCGCTTCCAGCTGTCCTGCCTGTCCGGTCCATGCCTGCCAGCTGTCCTGCCTGTCCCTGTCCTCGTAGCTGTCCTCCCTTCCAGCGTCCTGCTTCCAGCTTGCTCCAGTGTCCGCCTGTCCAGCTGTCCATGCCGCCACTGTCCTCTGTAGCTGTCCATGCCTCAGCGTCCTTGCTGCCACTGCCTTGCTGTCCAGTGTCCTCTGTCCTCTCCAGGCTGTCCAGTGTGCCCTGTCCAGCGTCTGCCTGCAGTGTCCTTGCCCTGTCCAGCTGTCCTGGCTGTCAGGTCCTGTTCCAGCTGTCCTTCCGCCGATGTCTTGCTTCCAGCTGTCCAGGCCTGCCACTGTCCTGCCCTTCAGCTGTCCTTGCCCTGTCCAGTGGTGTCACTGTTCCTTCGAGTTCCCTGTCCAGCTGTCCTAGGCCTGTCCAGCTGTCCATGCCCTTTCCAGCTGTCCTTGCCCTGTCCAGATGTTCTTGCCCTGTCCAGCTGTCCTAGGCCTGTCCAGCTGTCCATGCCCTTTCCAGCTGTCCTTGCCCTGTCCAGATGTTCTTGCCCTGTCCAGCTGTCCCTCCGTCATGTCCTTCTGTCCAGCTGTCCTAGCGCCACTGTCCAGCCCTGTCCGCTGCCTGCCTGTCCTGTCCCACTGTCCGTGTCCTCGGCTGCGTGTCCATGCCTGTCCGTGCCGCCTGTCCAGCTGTTCATGCCCTGTCCAGCTGTCCTCGGCCTGTCCAGCTGTCCATGCCCTGTCCAGCTGTCCTTGCCCTGTCCAGCTGTCCTCGCCCTGTCCAGCTGTCCTCGCCCTGTCCAGCTGTCCTAGGCCTGTCCAGCTGTCCTTGCCCTGTCCAGCTGTCCTTGCCCTGTCCAGCTGTCCATGCCCTGTCCAGATGTCCTTGCCCTGTCCAGCTGTCCTTGCCCTGTCCAGCTGTTCTTGGCCTGTCCAGCTGTCCTTGCCCTGTCCAGCTGTCCTTGCCCTGTCCAGCTGTCCTAGGCCTGTCCAGCTGTCCATGCCCTGTCCAGCTGTCCTTGCCCTGTCCAGCTGTCCTCACCCTGTCCAGCTGTCCTCGGCCTGTCCAGCTGTCCATGCCCTGTCCAGCTGTCCTCGGCCTGTCCAGCTGTCCTTGCCCTGTCCAGCTGTCCATGCCCTTTCCAGCTGTTCTTGCCCTGTCCAGCTGTCCTTAGCCTGTCCAGCTGTCCTTGCCCTGTCCAGCGTCCTTGCCCTGTCCAGCTCTCCTAGGCCTGTCCAGCTGTCCTTGCCCTGTCCAGCTGTCCATGCCCTGTCCAGCTGTCCTTGCCCTGTCCAGCTGTCCTTGCCCTGTCCAGCTGTCCTAGGCCTGTCCAGCTGTCCAAGCCCTGTCCAGCTGTCCTTGCCCTGTCCAGCTGTCCTTGCCCTGTCCAGCTGTCCTTGCCCTGTCCAGCTGTCCAAGCCCTGTCCAGCTGTCCTTGCCCTGTCCAGCTGTCCTTGCCCTGTCCACCTGTCCTTGCCCTGTCCAGATGTTCTTGCCCTGTCCAGCTGTCCTTGGCCCTTTCTATCGCTCGCTTCCCCCTTTCCCTCTCCTCTCCCCTCCCCTCCATCTCTTCACTCTCCTCTTCTCCCCTCCTCTCCTCTTCTCTCTGCTGTCTGTCTCTCTCCCTATCTCTCTGCATCTCTCTTGCTATCTCTTTCTCTCTCCATACTTTCCGTTATCCTCTACTCTGCTGTCCCTCCCTTCCTACCCTTCTCCATGCCCCCCTCCTTCATAAAGGGCATGGGATTCAGCTAAAAGTTCCCACCTGGATATCTTTTCATCCCGAGCACCAGCATTTACCAGTATACCTGGCCTTGTTTTTATTTCCTCAATCAGCAATATGACAGAAATTTAATGAGGTAAATGCAACATATTCTTTCTTACACACACACACACACACACACACACACACACATACATACACACACATACACACACCACATGTGAAAGGGGCTGGATAGATAGTTTAGCAGTAAAGAGCCCTTGCTTCTCCTACAGAGGACCTGAATTTGGAGTTTGGTTCTAGGGTTCCAAAATGAACAGCTCACAACTACCTGTAACTCCAGCTCTAAAGGATCCCATGCCCACTTCCAGCCTTTCTGGGCAATGCATTCCTGTGGCATATAATCATACACACACACACACACACACACACACACACACACACATATATATATATATATATATATATATATATATATAATAATAAAATTAAAATTAACAAAAGAAAAATATAAAGAAAAAATGAGAGTGATTGTGACAATAGTTGAATTCAACACCATTCCACATGGATTGAGAAATCACAAGATTTTTCAACACTAAAAGAATGAGTGTTGTTTTTATGCCAAACAAGTATCATTACCTGGTTAGTCTATACAATGCTCTAAAAATCTAGTGAAATAATGTAGCATCCAACCATAGTGGATTTTAATCCATGAACATCATCCATGTCTCCAAAATGGGAAACATTAAGACCACTCACACTCACTTCACAATGCTCAAAGAAGTGTCCAGAAAGAAACATCTTTCTCTTCATGCAGGTGGACCGAAGCAATCTTTGCAACTTAGGTTTCTTGTGGAAAATAAAGATTCTGTTTAAAATGCTAGGGATCCTCTTACATAAAGAGAGGTGAGAAGAATCATCTAGAATAGCAGCCATTTAGAGAAAGATTACCTTCTATTTGCCTCTCTGAGAAACTGAACCCAGGGCCTTCCACCAATTAACTACAGCCAAATACCCAACCTTCTTTGTACTTTATATTTTTTAGGGCATAGTCTTTCTAAATTGCCTCTACCATAACTGAACTCCTTCTGTAGCTATGGTTGGCCTTGAATTTAAAATTCTCCTGTCTCTGCTTTCTGAGAGTGTGGAATTTTAGGTCTGCCACAAAGGGCCCAGATCTTCCATTTTGTGAGTTAGTTGTAGACTTGGAAGGATCCACCAACACACAGCTGGTGAAATTTCAGCAAGGGTTGGAGACCTATTTCTAAATGGCTTCATTTCATAAGAACTAGATGCTCTAAAGACACGGCCAGCTGAGCCCACATGCAAGATGGCTGGGAGGGCTTGTATGGTCTGTTTTTAAATGTGCATGAAGACTTTCAGCCAGGATCTCTTCAACATCCCTCTCCTGCCTATGGACTGTGCAGGAGGGGAAAGATACACACCTCATTGGTACTTCACAGGCAGCTGGCAAACTTTCCATCTCAGTTAATTTGTTTCCCTCTCTCCTTGCCAAGTCTACAAGAGTCCAGCTCAAAATAAATAAATAAACCCTCCACGAGTTTAGAAAACAAAAGGACATGAAGTTGGGAGGGAAAGGTGGGCATAGGGGAGGAACTGAAAGGGAGGGAAAGGGATATAGAGATGATCAAAACCCATTAGATGCACGTATGAAATGATCAAACAATAAAAAGCAGATAGCAAACAAAAAAAAGGCATAAGGAAGACAAAGCTTCTTCCCAGAGGGGTATAATTCATCAGTATTTGTTTGAACATCAGCCTGTCACAGGACTGTGAAAAGGTGGAGAGCAAAACTATAGAGCATCTGGAAAAGGAAAAGCTTCCCCCCGCCAAGGTCAAGTATATATCAGCCATGAGACAAAGCGACATTCATTTCAACCCGAGGTCACAATGTACCTTGACCCCCGTCTCATGAAAACAACAATTTGAAGTCATCTATAAAACACTTCTTTTCCTTCTTCTGTTCCATTGGCTTCTTCTAAAACCCGACTCCTGACTTTGCGCTCTCTGGCTGTATTTTACAAGCGTGTGTGCCCCTGTGAGTGTGTACCTTGCATTCTAAGGGCTGCAGCCTGAAATTTATCTCATTCTCTGATGGCGTTTTATTGTTATTAGAGAGCCATAAATTTCAGCTCCGTTAGCACTGCATTTAAATATGTACCCTCCATGATAGAAAGGTGCTGGGTCTATCGTCCACTGTAAATCCCCATTATTCACCATGACTCTACACATGGGCCTTGGCAGAGCCCAGTGAAGCTGCACATTTTGTTTAGATAGCTTCTCTTCCCTGAAGGGAAACTTCGCCAGCACTTGAAGCAGATACGATTTGCTGGCCGAGACTCTTGTTTGCACCTTGGCAGCTGTTTTGCCTTTTTATTTAGAGAGAACAGGGTTGCCGCCATCTGTCTTTTGAAAAATGAGTTGTCCTTACAGCAACAAAGAACCATAAAGAGAGAGAGAGAGAGAGAGAGAGAGAGAGAGAGAGAGAGAGAGAGCAGAAAGATCGCATAGAACATCAGGATCTAAGTAGGGTCAAGTTTACTAGGAAACAAATGTAGAGATGAAACATTTACCACTTTGAGTAAAAGGGAGTCAGGGATTTCAAGGTTGGTAAATGAGAATGAAGTTTCGGCCAGAGAGGAGACAGACTCTAGTCCTTTCCAACCAGGAAGAGCCACAGCAAATAATGAATCCCCAGTCACACTAGGTACACAAACCTCACCACTCCATGCTTAATCCTGAACTGTTCAAGGAGGCAAACACTTCAGAGCTGAGGATCATTTGCCAGCCATGGCTCAATTCTAACATGTCTACCTGCTCACTGCATCCTACATTGTGACCACTCCTCCATCTACGAAATGAACAGTGAGTGCCTGGTCAAGTGGGAGGATTAGAGAGGGATCCAGTGTCAGGAAACCAACTTAACAACTTCAAATAAGTTAACTGACTTCACTTCACTAATGACATCTGAATCCAGACTTAAATGCAGTTTGCAGAATTCAAGTCTAATCGTGACATGTTAGCCCATGAACTCTCAATGACATAATACAGCACAAGGTCATTGCTGGCAGGACACTTGCCCAAGACAGATCACAAGGACCATGGGGGTGACACAGATTCTGCTCCAAAAAGTGACTCAAGCGTCTAGCTGGATGGAGATTCTACTACTTCACCACAAGAGTTCAGCAATCATACCATACATTGCTATTATCTATTACCTGTTGCTTTGAACTGAGGCCTGGAGTCAATTAGACTCCCATTGGGTAATCAGGATGGGACCCTGATGGCTCTACAGGTATCCTCATCTGGATGACAGCTGCTTGTTTGGTAACTCAGTTGTGGACCACAGATGAAGACATCATGGGTCCCAGAAAAACTATACAGTTAAACACCTGACAGTGCACTGATCGATAGCCCATGGCTTCGCTGCCTACAGTTCATGTTCGCTTTGCAAAGCTGCCTTTTAAACCCCAAGTAAATAACCTCACAGCAGAAATATATCCTTAGAACCCCTCCTGCTAGACAGCTTTGGTGAGCCTTGATCAAAGTCATGACACATTTGTTTTCCTGTCTTCCTTCCTTCCTTCCTTCGTTCCTTCCTTCCTTCCTCTCTCTGTCTCTCTGTCTCTCTCCTTTTCCTTCTGCTTAATAAATTTCTTTTGCTTTTCCATTCACCTGTTGTCTGTGGGTTTCATTTGTGAGACTCATGAGACAAGATCAGCTGTTGGCCTCTGTTATTGGGCGCTCTGATAAGCAATGATTGTCCTTTACCCCAGTTCCAAGCCCTCCCAATTCCACTGACTAGACTCCATAACACTCAAAGAGGTCACCTGAATCTCAGAACTAGACACATGATCTCACCTAACTGCAGCAGAATGTGGGGAAGTGTGATCTTTATATCTATACATGGGTAACTACTGATGTTTCTTATTTCATCAGCTATTGGAAAAATGAGGCATGAATGGAATCTTTCTCATTTATATGGATTTTATGTTTCTCTGAATCATGTTGTTTTCTTCTATGGACTCAATTAAAGCTAAGAAAATTTGGTATTTCATAATTCCTCCCTGTAGAATGGTAACTGTCCCTTTCCAAACAAGGAGAAGGCATTGATGTTAGTAACTGGGAACAGACTAGAAGACACTGGAGCAGAAAAGCATTGTATAGAACATAAATTTGGATCATCACATTCACAAATAATCAAAGAAAGTTTCAAATGCTATCAGGCTTCTTGCTTGCTGAAAATTGCATCCTTAATAAGAGGAGATGAATCACAAGTGGGTATCCGAGAGACTCTTCAGTTAGCCAGAAATTCAGAATAATATAAACAGCTGTTTTATCCAAAGTGTCCTGAAATTAAGATTATGTTTGATATGGGAAAATTGCATGTTTGAAAACTGTTTACTAAAACTTCCTGCTTAATGATACACATACCGAGAGAGATGGATCAAGCCAGTCTCTAACAGATGTTAGGTCTCTGCTTATTACCGCTCTGTGAGGTGAATCTGATGCCAAGGAAGGCAGGGGCTGGTACACCACATCCCCCCTCCATGACACAGGAAGTATAGAAACATTCCAGCTATGCCAGGACATCCTGATATTCAACCACAGATCATGTTGCTGTCGCAGTCCTGGTGCTTTTGTCACACAGTGTGTATGGCATCATCCCAACCTATGTGAGAAGGTCATGCTATTCAACTCCAGTTCATTGGTGCATAGACAGTCCCAGCACTCTAGATTATTACTGCACAGTGGGAGTATCATTATCCCTTGGATACAAGGAGATCTTGGTATCCAACCTAGATTATTGGTGCATGCACGGTCCTAGTGCCTGTCTATCATCATCCCAACTATGTGAGAGGATTCTGATATTCAACTCAGATCACGAGTGCACACATACTTCTGGTACCTTTGCCTATCGTTATAAGCACATATTCATGGTAAATTCTGATTGGGCACATGATATCAGAAACTACTTTTGCAGAGCTTTCCATCATGCTTGTGGGCTCCTGCTACCAAGAAAATATGAGTGACAGGGGAAGAGAAGGTTACTCACAAGTGACTCTACTCCAGATCCTGTGTTATTGTTATCTGATGAAGATATGAAAAAATGATGGGTCTAGAGAGATGGCTCACTGATCAAGAGCACTGGCTGCTCTTTCAGAGGACCTGGGTTTGACTCCCACCAGCCACATGGGAGCTAAGAACCATCTGTACCTCCAGTTCCAGGGGATCCAATGCACTCTTCTGGCATCTGCACACATTGCATGACATGGGTTCACTTGTGTGCCTACAGGGAATACACTCAAACACATAAAATAAAAATAATAAATTAAAAATGAGACAAAACAAGAAAATGATAAACACAATTCCTGTTTTCATGAAGCCTAGAAACTTGCCACCATCAAATTCTCCAATGTCATACCCATTCTGCCCCACCACAGGACAACTCTTAGGACCCAGAGAGGCTGATAACAGAATTTTTAATGTCCAAAGGACTTTGAATGCATTTTTGTGAAGACAGTGGTCCCACTTTAAAGTTCAGTTTATGTGTTGTTTTGAAGAGTCCTGTTTCAGAACCTCGGATAGCTCTTCTCTACACTCAGCTTCTGCATTCTGGTCCCTGTCTCAATGAACCTGCATGTCTCTCAAAACAGTTTTACTCTACTGAGTGGACACTGTTATCTGCTTGTCCCCCAATTCCTTGAAACCTCTTTCTCTTTATTTTACAGAAATGCTCCATGTAGCAATTCTAATATACAAAATTTGGTTAGGGTCCTTTTCTTACTTTCTGATTAGAAGAAGGGCTGCAGCACCAGAAGCCATGTTGCAATACAAGGTGGCATCAGGGTTTGACCTCAGTACTGTCAGCATTCTGGATCAGTCACTTCCTTGTTTTGGGTGCTGTCGTGTACATTGTAGAATGACAAGAAGCACCCCTTGGCTACCTACCAAATGCTGATTTCGTCTTTCTTTCTGCTATACTAACTCAAAATATCTCCAGGCATTGCTCTATGTTCTCTGAAGAGGCACTCAAGCAAAACTGCTTCCTATGAAGACAGCATAGCTTATATTTACTGTACATATATCCTGGGCAAAGCATGAGAGTTCTTAACACATCTTAACTTATTTGATCCTCTTAGAAGATCTATATGAATTGGAAAAATTTTTCCATATATTGGGTAAAAGAACTGAAGCTTCAAGAAGTAAGTGACTTGCTCTTAGTCACAAAGCCAATGAGTGTCAGATATGGTCTCTCAAAGCCTATATATAGTCTTTCCTTGATCCTGCATATTTAATAAGGCCAAGTCCCACAGTTATTTTCCATTTGGTTTAAAGGTAACAAGTGAATTATAAATAAATTATGAAGTATATTCAATACTTTCAATACCTAGGAAGTTATACATTTTCGTGTACTCTTTCCTGAAAAATTTACATGTCTACTTACAGCAGCCTTTCAGTTTCTGCGGACTGAAGAACACACCCCATTTACCAAATGTATATGTCAGTTCTCTACACCTTAGTTTCGAAGCATTTGAAGATGGTTCCTTAAGGAAGATGATTGCGCCTATACCGTAAAATATAGGCTGATCATCCTTATGACAGGAGGAAGGAAGATTTATCACCTTCCCTCATTTCATATACAAATGCACTTGTACACACATGCACACACACATACACACACATGCACACGTACACACACACACACACACACACACACACATGCACCCACACCCTGGCACACACGCACAGTGTGCAAAGGCTATCTGATGACCCCTCAGGAAGATCTACCTCCAAGGTTTGCCTTTGCTTTAGGTCTCAAGTCTATACTATCTTGCTACAGAAGTCTAAGAAAACATTTGTTTATTGATATAGGTGAAACCTTCAAACTTAACTCTGGGTGTCTACCATCACCCAGCTGATACAGCTTTTTAACAACTGTAAAGTCATTCACTCTTGACTCTCATTCTGAAAAAGTCATTTGCAAATTAAATTATTGTTGCATCTCATTTGGACCTGAAATAGCAAGGCTGATCTGGGCCAAATGTATGGGACAATGACTTCATAATCTACTTAGAAAAGGCAATGTCAAGAAGGTTCCTGGGAGGAGTCAATTTTCTTTGTATGTTATTTGAATATAGTCACTCTATCTGAGGTAAAAAAACAAAAAACAAAAAACAACCAAACAGGATAGAAGCTAGTGTTCCTATACTCCTTCAGACTCTATGTTTTCTCCATGAAGTAGATGGCATTATCCATGGCATGAGAGTAAAGGCAGTCTGTCTTCTAACATGCACATATGGCCCCCAATACTACAGGTGGACAGAGATAAACCATTTTCATATATTAAAAGGGAGAAGGAATAGAGTGGTGATTTCACCTCATCTACCGGCACTCAGACTGTGGCGATCAGATGTTTTACCTTTAAATTGGGACAAATTCTATTGTCTTACAGGGAAATAGATGAATAGAGAAAGGAAATGAAGCAAAACCTAGCAAAGCTCTTACAGTCTTATAGTCAATAAATGATGGTGACCTTATATCCCCCCCCCCCAAAGTCCATATGTTGAAAACTTAGTTACTAGTGTGGTGTTTTTGAAAAGTAGGATGATGTTCAAGGCCAGCCTGGTCTACAATGTGAGTTCCAGGACAGCTGGGCTACAGAGAGACCCTGTCTCGAAAAGACCAAAAAAAAAAAAAGAAAAGTAGGATGATGATGTCGTTCTCCAACTGTAAATTGGAGACAACTATTATGAGGTAATCTCTTATAAAACTGGTAAAACTGCCTTCTTGAATTGACTAATAGACATAGGAACTGTGAAAAGGATTATGTTCTATTCAGAACCAAAGATAATACTAAAGTCTCCTTAAGCTATACACTTAAGCAAAATATATTAATGCAGGAGGTCTGACATCAGCAATGGATTATTCTATCAAGGAGATGTTGGCCAGGGGATCCAAGCCCCCACAAAAGGTAAAGGCTCCTTGCCTCTAAACTGGGATACCTGCAAGAAGAGAGGCGATAAGGCCCTGCTGTTGAAGACCTGACATTAACATGGGAAAGATGTATTGAGACCACACATGCAAGTGTACAGATGGTCTCTGGAATACCAGAGAGTGTTACCAAAGGCCACTAAACCAATAAAGCAAATATGGGTCTCCCTGAGTCAAGCAAGACTCCTCCATCAGCACCAGCTACACCTCACCTGCCTGGAAATACTGTGCAGCAGAGGCAGCCATATGCCTGTATATCCCAAATCTAATTGGGTATTGGCTCTCTCCATGGAGGAATAACCCACAGCTGATGCCACAAGCTTGCACCCTCTAATGGTCAGGAGATGTTATAAGCCACAGTAAGACCCTGTCATATTCAACAGAAAAAAATGTAATTCGTGGATTAACATACCATCCAAACATCTGTGTCTATACCAAAGTAACCTATGATAACAATACTGTTTAAATACCTATATATCTAATTGCTTGTGCTTCATTAGTAGGATCAAAAGGTTATTCCTGGACAAACTGTCAGCCTATGAAAGAAAACAGCCAGAAGTGACCAGAGTCCAAGACAACAGGTCCAGAGAAGGTCGACTGTTTTGCTTCTCATTCACCTGTGCCCCTTGTCTAAGCCTAGGGGAAAATCTGCGGAAGAGGGGGCATGGTAGAATGTAAGGGCTGTGATTGGGGTGAACGGTGAACCTACAGCAATATAGCCTGGACACTCATTTGATCAACTTGATTGAACATACAAGCCCCCCCTGCTGGATGGGGGGACCAAGGGGCTGTGTGGGTTTGGGCACAACTGCTTGCAAATTGGTTTTACATGAAGGATGCTTGTACTCATAAATTATCACCTATTGCTAAAAAATGGAAAAAAAAACTGAGAGAAAGATGCAGGACAGTTATGGCAGAATGCATGGGATGGGGTGGGGTGGGATGGGGGGAAGGGAAGGGGAAACATGCCTGAACTGAATTGGAAAATGATGTATGAAATAAACAAAGCATCAAAAAAATAATAAAGTTAAAAAAAGATTTACACTTGCTTTCAATTATTAAAACTATAAAAAAAAAGAAAAGTAGGATCATTTAGGAACTAAGTACAGTGGAAGTTGGGTAGATCCTTGGGAGTACTTCCAAAAGCAGGGAGGAATATAATTATTACTTGACTCTAGTAAGCTCCCAGGATAGAGTAGACCTAAAGAGATAGGATCTCTGATTGCCTCTTGTGACTGATGTCATTCTCTCTGGTATCATCTCCCACTATGATGCAGTTGTGGTGTTGTGTTGAAGCCATAACATCATGGAGGTACATGATCTTGAAATGTCAGCCTCTACAATTCTAAGCTCACCAAATCTCTTTTATTTCTAAAATACCCAGACACAGTTATTTCCTTATAACAAGGCAAAACAGATTAACATCTAGATCTTTGTCTGCCTGCATTCTCACACTTCTGTTAAGTGGTTTTCCATATGACTAGAACCCACATCTTAATACATTTCTGGAGTTGTGGATGAATGGGTCATACCAAGAATGGCTGCTGTAGATCACATGACCCAGATCAACTTCAAGATATACATAGAAAAAAAGACATGTCCAAGGATAATTGGAATGGAAGTAGAGGGTGGGTTAAAGGAACGTGTGAAGCAATTTCCTCCAAGTTGAAACAATCTGTCCTTGGGGAGGAAGGAGGCCCAAGAGACTCAGGAAGTAAACAAACTATGTATCTGGGAAAGCTTAAACTTGTATGATGTATAAGGGCCCTCTCAAAGATTATAAAAGCAGTACACAACTACAAGGGGAGACTTGACCACTGAGTTGCCAAGACAGTCTCAGGCCTAGGAAGCTGCCTTCAGTTCTGACAGAGAGCTTCAGGCATGCAGTTTCATGAGTTGTCACCCACTCAAATGCCTCTGCATTTGAATCACTCTTCCTCCTGTAAGTCACCCCTCACTCGCACTCTTGAAAGTATCCTCAATAAAACTTGCTGACTCTACAAGTTGTACATTGATAGAATTTTTCCTTTGGTCTGTCACGGATTTTTCTATCTGGGTACGTAGACAGGTGTGTGTGTGTGTGTGTGTGTGTGTGTGTGTGTGTGTGTGTGTGTGTGTGATCGTCTCCTGAGGAAAACTCTCACACAACATATACTAATGCCAGCCAGTGATTCCCATTTTCCAGGGCTGACATCACAGACCCAGATCCCCCTTAGAAGGATCCATGTGTTACTAGAACATATAGCTAATCAGAGCCAGCCCTGAATCATCCTCCATCTGCGCAAGAAGCTCTCTGGACTTTAGCTTTTTCCTTTTCAAAGTGGGAAACATGAGAGAATCTGAACCTTATAGAGTGCTTAAAGAACTACCATGAGCTACTTCCATAAATGCTTTCAGAACTAGGGTTTGAATAGAGCAAGTACTTTATAGATGACTGTTAATAAAGTAGTCCATATAATTCTGTAGATTTTGACTTTTCTTTTTGAGCCATGTTCTCATGTAACTAGGCGGGTATTGAGATCTAGATCTTCTTGTCTTCACCTCCTGAATACTGGCATTACATGTGGGCACTACTATTTCCAGGTTTTGAATTTTCAGCTCCACAATGTCTGCATGTCTCTCTTCTTTCAAGTCCCCCAAAGTCAGGAAAATGTACTTGTTTTCAATTAAAAAGTAAAGCCATAAATAACTTGAATTGACATTCAACAAAACAGAGATGTAGAAAAAGGATGTCGATATCTCCTCCTGCCCAGTGTCCTCCTCCAATTCTCACTGGTGGAAGATGCTACCATCTCTGTCTTTAGCTCAAGAGTAGAGATTCAAGGGAGTGAGGAAACTCTGGTAAAGGAGTTCCTGAACAAATATGAGGACCTGAGTTTAATACCCAGCACTTATGTCAAACATCCTGCATAGAGGCATGTGCTTCCAAACCCAGAGCTTGGGAAATAGAGACAGGCATATCCCTAGGACTCCTGGTCTGTCTGCATGGCTTAATCAGTAAACTCCAGATCCCATAAGAGACTTTTCATAAACAAAGTGGAAGGAGGCAATTGAAAAATGACACCCGGTTAACCTCCAGCCAACACATGCTTGTCATACTCATGTTCATGCACACAGATAGAACACACATGTGGTGGCACACACCTTTAATCCTAGCACTTGGGAGACAGAGGCAGGCAGATCTCTGTGAGTTCAAGACCAACCTGGTCTACATAGCGAGTTTCCAGGCCAGCTTGGACTAAAGGGAGGCCCTGTTTCAAAAATATTAAAAAAAAATTAATGAAAGGAGATTCCAGTGCTGTAACATAGTCCTGGTATTTACTGACCCATAGAGCCCTCAGTGTCTGGGCTGAGGGATGCTAATGGAGTCCATCACTCTTTTTGAGGGATCTGATTTATAGAGTACTCCCCATGTCTTACTAGTATGTATTTTAGGGTCCACAGAAGGTATCTCATCATATAGAAATCTTGATATTGACAATATAGTATATCTTTTGTTGACCTCTGAAGACCAGTTATCTCGTTCCTGAAGAACTTGTAGGTAGTCACAGGCCATGAATTCGAGATGAAGAACTTAATGATGGCACACATGTACAACAGAACCATGTTGTATGCTCAGCTTATTAAGCCTTACTCTCCTGAAATGATCGCATGTGCTCTTTTCAGCAAAGAGTAGGGTTGATGCCTTTAGGCAAACTATTACAGAAGTTAACTAAATTTGAATCCTCCCAGGGCCTCCTGAGAACACTCCCCCTCCCTCTCTCCCTCTCTCCCTCTCTCCCCCTCTCTTTTTTCCTTAAGTGTTCTCTGAGCCTGTATCACATCTAATTGATTTTTTTTTTTTTGCACAGGGATCCCACCTCCCAAGATAGCATGGGACCCCTTTCCCTCATTGCCAATAGCAAAAATCCATTTATAAAATTGTTAAACATGCTCATAGCTAAACGACACCAAAATAGCCCAGGAAAATTTTAATATTCATGGTTTGCTTTGATTAAAATACAAACTTTTCCCCATTAGCCATGGGATTATTTTTCATAACGCAGGCAGGTTGCAGAGCAGAGTGCCACTTAATTTAGTGTTTAATCAGGAAAACTACTATGACATCAGGCTGATTATGTTGGCCCAACTGCTGCCTGCTCAATTTTTCCCCATAATTGTGGGATATTCTTTATGGTGACAAGTGCCCAGACGGTAGAATTCCAATATGCTATACATCAGCTTCTTCATTATCGGATTAGCTGGATGGGGCAACATCAGGCCTGGCCTTTCTTCCCCATCATTGATCGTACCGTTCCCTTCTATCTCACAATTAATGTGAGCCAGCCAGATTGATCAATCTTCTCCTGCACTCAGCCCACAGTCAATAGATTCTTACAAGCATGCGTTAGTGATCTGCAGGGTTTCTCAAAAGGCCTGTGGATTTGTCACTGGGGTGAGAGATTTTCTCATTTTCAGATGTATCTGATCACATCAGGTGCCTGATGCAGTGTCTTCAAATGACACACTTATGGATTTTTTTTAAGATGAAGGAGCCAGCAAAATGGCTCAGTGGTTTAGAGATACTTGTGGCCAACCCCAAAGACCTGGGTTCGATCCCCAGGATCTGGGTAGTAGAGGAGAGAACCAATTCCTGAAAGTTGTCCTCTGACCTCCAGACATGGACTAGTGTACAAATAAATAAGAATTAATTCAATAAAGATGTTTTTATAAAAAGGTGAAGAACACAGAACAAAAATATTCCATCTTCAGGGCAAGCTACCTCTGCAATAAGTACTCTCTTCACTGAATTTTATTTTTGCAAACTTTCTGACAACTATTCAAGTCTGATCAAAGATAGTTTGCCAAAAGTACCATTTTCAAGACAATTATGATGAACAGAGTTTGCAATAACTTTATGCATGAGGTTACAGATAGATATTTTCTTCCCTCGTAACTTGCATATCGGTTTTTGAGTCAAGGTGTCATGTAGCCCGGGCTGGCATCTAACTGCATATGTTGTGGAGGATGACCTTGAACTCCCGATCCTCCTGCCTTTATTTCTGAATACTTGGATTACAAGTGTGCACTATGCTCAGTTTATGGGGTGCTGAGGATTGAAGCCAGTGCGAGGCAAGTACTCTACCCACTTGGTTGTATCTCCAGCCACAACTTGCACGAGACAAGCAAAGTTTATAAAGCTGATAAAACTGGCTACATTTGCTATTACCTGAACGCAGCTGATGCTAATCTGAGTGAGAGACTGCATCTGGTGCTCTTGTTTCCATTTGTGAAATTCATTGCATTTTGTGGGTTTCTCTGAGTACTAAAGCCTTTAGGATGCTCTGGCCAACAAACTTCAGAAGACCGCTGGGAAAAGATGAAAACACAATTCTAAGGCTGTAAGGCATGGTGTAGTTGAGTCAGCAAAGTGCATGTAGCACAGACCTGAGGACTTGTGTGGAATCCCCAGCACCACAATATAAAATCCGTATGTTGTTTCCTGTACTTGCAATCCCAGCAATGGGCAGGTAGAGACAGGTGTATCTATGTGAGGCACACTGGCCAGCCAGCCTAGCCTAATCAGCAAATTCTAGCTAGGCCAGTCTGAGGAATGACACCGGAGATAGATTCTTGTACTCCGTATACATATACGCACTTGTCATGCATTCACACCCACATGTGCGGGTGCACCTACACACATAAATGTCTACACACATAAATATGCCCCCCAAAAAATGTAACTCTGGAAACTATCTTTTCTAATTGCAAATTAAAATTGCTTAGTTAAAAAGATCTCTAACTAGTCTCTTCTGCTGCTTAAATTAATACTTTCATTTATTCTCTTTAGTATTGCCTTAAATGTCCCAACCTGTATACATTTCCCACTAAGAAAAGAATGAAAGTTTCATTTCATAATCAGTTATCTAAAAAGTGTTTTTTTTTAAACTTACAATATTTTGTTGATTTTTTAATAAATTTCACATGATACATCTAGATCATATTTAGGCCCCCTCCCCTGTCTGCACTCCTCATAACACCTCCCACCAGATTTCATGCATTCTGTCTCTCATAATGTTAAGCCTTATCAAGCCATGTTTGTGTCCCCAGCTACCCCTCGCTGTCAGTCCACCCACTGCGGCCTAGCCTAGTCAACCTATTTAAAGTCACTCCCTGTGGTGGTTTGAATGAGAATGTCCCCCATAGGCTTCAAGTATTCAGACATTTTTGTCCCCAGTTGGTGACACTGATTTGGGAGGTCTTAGAAGGTGTGGCCGTGCTGCAGGAAGTACATCACTGGGGGCGGGCTTAGAGAGTTCAACAAGCCTTACCAGTCTCTCTCTCTCTCTCTCTCTCTCTCTCTCTCTCTCTCTCTCTCTCTGTCTCTCTCTCTCTCTGTTTCCTGTGCCCACTGGAAGATGTGAACCTCAGCTTTATTCTCCAGATCCTGCCACCATGCCTCCCCACAATAATGGACTCTAATTCCCCAAAAACATCAATCATAAGTTCAAATAAACTCTTCCTTTTATAAGTTTCCTTGGTCATGGTAGTTTTATTACAGTTTTATTACAGTAACAGAAAAGTGACTAATAGACTCCCTTAAAGAAAACCAACTCTTGATGTGGGAGGGCCCAGCCCACTGTGGGTGGTTCCACCCCTGGGTAGGTGGTCCAGTATTGTATAATAAAACAGGCTGAACATGAGCAAGGCAGTAAGCAGCAGCTCCCCCCTCCCCGCCATGGTCTGTGCTCCAAGCTCCTGCCTGAGTTCCTGCCTGGGCTTCCCTTGATGATGGACTGTGCTTGTAAGCCAAATAAATCTTTCCTCCCCACCTCAAAAGAAAGGAAAACCAACTCTACCAGCAGTCACTGATTTCCAACAATTCCTCAGCTGAGGTTATGGGGGTCTTCCTACCCCTTGTTCCACTCCTCTGATGGGTTTTGTCTACATTGAGCTTACTGGATGGGTCTTTTACATGCTGTTTCCACAGCTGTGTTTGTGAGTAGCTTCCCAGCTACCTGGAAAAGCACATTTCCTTGTGCTCAGCCACCTCCTCTTGCTCTACAGCCTCTCTGCCCTCTCTTCTGCAATGGTTCCCAAGCCTCTGGTGGCAGAGCTATGCTACAAGCGTTGAACTGAGGAACAAGCTCTCTGTGGTCTCTCATTCTCTGCACTTTGGCTGGCAGTGGTTTCTCAGTTAATCACCATCAACTGCATGAGGAAGCTTCATTGACAAGAGGTGAGAGATACATTAATATTCTCTTTCCATCCTGTTCCACTATGTTCCCTGAGCCTTAGGGGTACAGGTTGGATTGTAAATGTGTGATTTTTGGATGGGTATCTCACAGACATTTATTCTTTGCCTTTGACCAGTTGTAGAACTTTGTGGTAGATGAAATCATAAAATGTGCAGGTAAATAGATAAGTGAAGTAATACAGACTCACGAGCAGTGGATGTTCTCTCTCATTTGTAGATATTAGCTCAAAGTCCTCGGATGTGACTATATATCCTGTTATAACTATAGTAGCAGGAAAATGGAAAGGAACCATCAGGGTAAATGGGAAGAAGGAGGCAGTGGGGAGGGAGAGAGGAAGAGACAGAGAGAGAGTTAGAGAGAGAGAGAGAGAGTTTATCAAGGCAGAAGTGGAAAAAACAAGGGTGTTTTAAAAGGAATGGAGGTGGGGAAAGAGAGCTGAAGGCTGTATACCAAGAAGACATAAAACAATGCCAAGCAGAAGAAACCTCCCTTCAAGTCATTGGTCAGGATAGTCCAAGAGAGGCCTAAAATAACATAGGCTATTGCCTCAGTCCTTGGTTTCCTCTCAGAACTTGAATGTAAGGCTCTATTGATGAAGACAGGGAATACTTTAGACTCAGGACTTGGAGAAATCAATCTGGACATGACCTCACAGTCTCCTCCCTTAAGACTGGCTCTCATGGTGTCAGAGGATACTATCCAAGCTGACAAGGGAGAAAACCTATCCATGGTTCTACCCAGCTGTAAAGCCTAAAATACAACAATCATTGGCCCAGCAAACTATCATTATTGGGGTAAAGTGGCTCCTCTTATTTGGGGGCAATCAAGGGTATCTAGTTGGGTCTAAGACCTTCTCAGCAAAAGGGAACTCCTGTGTGGTACTGTGAACATAGCCAAGTACCCATAGCTGGAGAGATCATAGATCCTATACAAAAATCCACTTCTGTCACATCCCTAGACCACTGCAATAGCTTAATGTAGTCTTATTATTTACCAGTATATAGTATATTTGCAGACAAGTGTACCTCTCACCAGTAATCAAACAATTTTTTTTTTACAAAAGATGGAGACTACTATAGAGTTCTAAAAAGTGTCTCTTTATAAATAAGTTTAAAAAAAGGGGGCTGGAGAGATGGCTCAGTGGTTAAGAGCACCGACTGCTCTTGCAGAGGACCCAGGTTTGAGTCCCAGCACCCACATGGCAGCTAAGAACCATCTTTAACTCCAGTTCCAGAGGAATCTGACACCCTCTTCTGACCTCTGCAGCACTGCATGACATGAGTGTACCAACCTACATGCAGACAGTACATTCAGTACATTTATACACATAAGAAATAATAAATTTTTAAAAAGTGTCTCATTTTAATTAACTGTATTCTTTTAATTTATTACAGTGTATTTTGATTATATTTAACCCCCCCATTTCCTCTAATTCAACCGCCCACCCCGTTTCTTCCCAGATCCACACCAACTCCTTCCCATCTCTCCAATCTTATGGCTCCTTTATTTTTTAATAACCCATGGAATCCAATTTTTGCTACCCCTGAACTGAGAGTATGGGGCCATCTATTGACCATGGTCTACTTTCTAGTAGACACACTCTTAAAGAAAGTTGACTCTTCCTCCTCCAGAAGCCATGTTCATAGCTCCTCAGTTAGGGATGAAGTCTCAGGAGCCCCTCCCCATTCTTGCTGGAACACTGACTGGCTTGACCTTGTGTAGGTCTTGAGCAGGCAACAATGGCTTCTGTTAGTCCATGGATGTGGATATTCTCCAAAGTACACAGGAGTACAATGATATTGAAGTGGGATGTGGATATTCTCCCAAGTACACAAGATTACAATGATATTGAAGTGGTAAGTCGTATCAGCAACTTTCTTTTAGAAGCTATGTACTTTCACTGTGTTTCTCTGATAAGCATCAAGAAGTGATCCATTGGGAGTTAGAAATTCAATAGAAGGAATGGGAAGAAAATAAGACAAAAGTAGAGATATTGGCAACTAAGTTAAAAGTGAAAGCAGTGTTGACAGTGATATCTATGTGACTCTTGTTGGGCTTTGATCTTCTGTAGTTAAGGGAACATCTGTCCTTTCAGCCATGGATACTTAAATGACTATTATCCAATAGCATATAAACTTAGTGTTTTCATTTCTGTGCTCCATTTTCCCCTTCAACAATGATTTTCACAATTGCTTTATGTTTCTTTGAGTTTGTGATTCATTTAAATGGTTGTACTTGTGAAGAGAGATTTCCTTTGAGGTAGAGGGTCTTCTTTATTTTGGATATCCAGGACTAGCCAGTGTTTGGACTATGGTAGCCACACAATAAGTAAATTCTTAGATAAACAGTATTTTTCAATAGAGAAATAAAATGACATTGAGAAATAAAAATAAATAAAAATAGCTCTAGTGTATATTTAAAAAGTGGTTCCTATACTAGGGGAAACCTGCATATTTTAAAAGGGACTCGGACAAACTTCTTGATAGTCAGTACTCAAGAATCTTATCAGTTCAGGGTAAACCAACACACCTATCAATCAAACCTCTGAAAACCATGAATGAAGCTTTTTGGT
Source organism: Rhizomys pruinosus (assembly GCA_009823505.1). NCBI lineage: Eukaryota > Metazoa > Chordata > Mammalia > Rodentia > Spalacidae > Rhizomys > Rhizomys pruinosus. Next base: position 3,188,773 of record VZQC01000127.1, on the reverse strand, counting down.
TTCAAAGTAGAGTCTCTAAGAATATTGGCCCTCAATTACTCTTACCCCAAGAAGTTCCATTCATAAGGTTAGAAGCTTGGAGAGGACACTTCATAGATTTTTTTTCTAATGTGTATTAAGTGAATAACATTCCTTACAGTTAAAAATTATGATGTCAGTTGAGGTTTTCTTATCCTCCCCCCATGTTACAGGCCTCAAGATAGGTGTTAAATGAACAACGTTTCCAGGGAAGTAACTTGTTTTTCTTAAGGTATGTTTTAACCCCAGGCTTCATTAAGTGTTAATAAACCGAAAGTGGAGGGATAAATGCTCCAGAACATTTATTCCTAGAGTACAGAGCTTCAAAAAGAGCCAAGAACTCCAGTCTCTCACCTTCCATTTTTTTGTGAAGGCCATGCATGCAGTTCTCCTTGCAAGTTATGTCACTACTGTCATTTAACATTACATATTATATATGCATTAATTGTAACAAATGTCACCTTATGTTAAATATACTACACATATTATATGATTCTTCATTTACATATGCTTTTCTAAATCTAGGCATTTCTAAATAATAGAAAAACATCACCTCCACATTGGAGTTTCTTTTCCTTTATATTGTTAGGAGCAATAAGTTTAGGTGGAACTACCAATAGATACAATGTTAGGAGTTGGAGAGATAGCTCAGCAGTTAAGAGCACACTCTGTTCCCACCGAGGAGCAGAGGTCTCTCCTGAGCTCCCATGTTGGGCAGCTCCTGTTCCAGCTCCAGGAGATCTTATGCTCCCTTCTGGGCTCTACAGGCAGCTGCACATACACACATGCATGCACATAAGTAGAAATAAAACAAGTTTTATTGAATTTTTGTGTCTTTCACACAGAACATCTCACTCATCTCTACATCCCCTCTTCCCATAGCGCCCCCCACTGGAATTCATACATTCTATAATCTGCATCAAGGCCCATTGTGTGAAGATAGCGCCCCCAGATGTCCCTCAGTGCAAGTTCATCCACTGATGTCTAGTCAGCCCATCCAGAGTCCCTCTTCCTAAAAATATCAGCGCTTCCTCACCCAGCAGTAATCAGTTGCCAATAGTTCTTCAACTAAGATTGGGTTCTGCTGCCCATCTCCACAGTTCTGTGTGGGGTTTTGTCTCGTTGAGTTTGCATGGGTCTTCAGCATGCTGACACAATTGCTGTAGGTCCAGATGAGGAAGGTCCCAGAAGCCTGTTTCCATATGGTCATGCACCTCTTCTCTGGCTCTTACAATCTTTCTGCTCCTCTTCTGCGATAGTCCCTGAGCCCCGGGTGGGTAGAGTTTCATATAGGATTTCCATCTAAGGACCCACACTCTGCAGATTCTTATTCTCTACTCTTAAGCCATTGATGACCTGTGGTGCTCCTAGTCCTCTGTGGCAGTTGTAACCTCATCGACAAGAACTGAGCAATGCATGAGTGCTCTCTCTACCCCTTGTTCTATGTTCCCTGAGCCTTAGGTGCATCTTAGATGTGTCACTTAGCCTTGGGAAATTCACAGTGTGTGTGACCAGTTGTGGAACTCTGTAATAATCTCCATCTGTCGAAGAAAAATAGGCTTCTTTGATAAGTGGTGACTGAGGTAATTGTCTGTAAATATAAGGGTCCATATTTTGCACAGAGTAAGAAAATACATTTGGCTAGGGATATGACAATCCTGAAGTTTTCTCCAAGATCCATATCTCTCCAGCTCTGTCTATTTGGCTGTTTACAGTAGCACACACAGTTTCCTCCCATTGAGTACACCAATGTCATTTGCTCTGCCTCTCATTGACATGGCTATTAGGCCTTAAAGCTGGGGTTGGACAAACAATTGATACCCTTTCTTAGCAGCTTGTGTAGTGTTCTCCAAAGCTATGAGAGCTAGCCTTCGGTGGAGGTGGCTTCCAGGTCAGTTTCAGCTCCATTGCTCCAAATCCTGTGTCTGAAATACTGTCTTCAGCAATAGCGTCTTACCTTCAAGTTCTGGGAGGCAATCAAGGATTGTGACAATAGCTAGGGTCATTTTGGGAGTCTCTTGGACTACTCTGGCCAATAACTCAAGGGAAAGTTTCTTCTGTCTGGCACTGTTTCTTGTTTGACTATACACATGGACACATGTAGAGAGATACTGTATGTGTAATTTGTCAGTGGGTTTTTGGACTAATATGATTCTCTCTGGATTTTTATACTAGCTAGACAATATTTATCTCTCCTCTCTCCTTGTCTAACCCTCCCTCACTCCCTTCCCATTAAAAGTACCCCCATATTCCCCATTTCTCTTTTGATAATTCCTGTCTCCCATGGTCTCAGCTCTCTTGAGCTCCTTCTTCTGCTTTATCTCCATAGTTCCCTGTATAACCCTCCCTCCCTCTCTCCCTCCCTCTCTCTCTCTCACCCATTTAAATGCCCCCATTTTACCCATTTCTTCCTTAGTAACACATATTTAAAAAATAAAATGAAATATTAAAACAGATGGGGGTTGTATTTTTCCCTTTTGTAAGAATTTCCGTGATACTGCACAATCCTCAGAAAAAAGGCTGTTCTGATAACTCGTTCCTGCTATTATTAGAAGACAAGTTATTTGTGCTAAGAGAGCAGGGAATCCTGCCTCAGAGAAAAGGGAACTGAGCAGCTTGCAGTTGTGAGAACAAAGTTAGTGTTCAATTAAATTCCACACCACGATTTATACGAACCATTAACCAAAAGTTGTCTTCTGTTCAGGACTAGAAAATTGAACAATATCCTAAGAGAAAGACCCTTTAAAAATGAAGCAATAATTGTGGTGTAGTTGCAAAATGCAGTCTATCTTTTGTATCTAGAGTTTCTTGGCCATGTAATTTGCATACACATTAAACTCTGTGGGAAACTGGAAAGTGATTCAGAATTCAACAATTAAAAGATACAAATTATAATTGTGAGCTTTAACTTAAAGTTTATTGCTGGTGCAGTGTTCTTAGATATAAATGAACTCTGATCAAGCATCCATTTATGTCTTGGAAGTTCAGCCTACTACTTCAATTGTGTCTCTGCTGAGACATTGTTTTTTCTGAGATCACTCCAGATCCATATACGAACCCTTTCAAGAAATTTAAACAAATTGTCTCTAGATTGTTTTTTTAGCATTAGGAAAACAAGTTGAGTCCAAGCTCTCTGAGACTTAAAGGTATCTGCAATCTCTTAAAATACCTCAAAATTATCAATTTATGGGGAGATGCACAAATCCTGTTTGTGTTTGATTTCAGCTCAAAGTAAGGATAGCTGTGTGGAGTTTGAAAGCAAAACCACCACCAAATCAAAAGGTACTTTAATCTTTTTCATTTTACATATGTAGATATATGTATGAGTACATAAACTGATGAATATCTGAAATATCGTACGGTTTTCATTTTTACTACACTGAAAACTAATCTAAGTCATTTTTTTTACTTATTTTTGAAGTGGTAGAGACTGAAGCCAGAATACCTGCTGGGCAAGTGATCTACCAGGGTGAGCACTTTCTAGATTAATTGGATGAATGCTAAGCTCAGGTTTACCCCATCTATGCCTGTGACTAAAGACATGTTACTCTTAGCCTCTGAGTATTCTTCTATAATAAGGATCATTCTAGCCATCATCTCAGAGGACTGTTGTGAATAGTGAGAAACATATGCCCCTGTTCCTCACATGTAGAAAACACTCAATAATTATAAACTATGATTCTTCTTAAATACTGAGATAAAAACTGAATCTGCATCCCACCAAGTGCCTGTTCTACCATCTAATCATCCTAGGTCCAACTGTTTTCCCTCTACCCCTCTACCAGGTAAACACCTTAAGTGTTTGTTAGTGTCATGTGTAAACATTGGGTAACAAGCAATTTACTTTGCTTTTCTTGTGTCTCAATGTCTCTTATCAGAAAAGTGAGGATAGAGTATCTAATAGCGCAAACTGTTACAATACAAACTGGATTAAATATCTGCAAAATATTTATAGTAGTACTCAAAACGCATATTATAGCGTAAGTGTTCATAAATATTTTACAAATCCTTATGTGTGTGCATGTATATGTTGTGTGCAAGTTCATGTACATCAATGCAGGCACATATGCCATGACACACAGGTAGAGGTCAGAGGACAACCTTGGGGGGGGGTCAGTCCTTGCCCTTTTCTTTGTTTGAGACAGAGTCTCTTCCAGTTTGCTGTTATATATACCAGGCTAGTTAGCCAGTGAGCTTGTGGAGATTCTTGCATTTCTGTCTCCCATCTTACAGTAGGGACACTGGGACTACAGATGTTTTCAACAGCATTTGACACTACACTTGTTCTGCAGATTTGAAGACGGGTCTTCATACTAGCCAAGAAGAGTTTTACACACTGAGCCATTCTGACAGCCCTGTAAATATTTAAAACTAGACAATATACATATGTAGCTAGGGAGAGTCTTAGGGACACCATGACACATGCAACACTCAGATGCACAGAGAGATGGAATGACACAGTGCTCTCATTATAAAAGCGGGAATGCCCAGCATTATTCCATTATTTGTCTAAAGTAAAGACACTTAATATAACTGTATTTATTTTACTTAGAAAGCAAAAGTTTAAATCAAGCTTTCTTATTCTCAGAACAGCCAAAAGAGTCAAAGAATGGTTTATTGGAAACACTGAGTATTGTACAGGACCAGTTTTCAGAGAGTTAGGATACTAGAAGACACCTTTGACATTGTAACTAATTGAATGTACTTGGATCATTGATGGGCTTTCCATGCCCCAGGGCCATCAACATGGGGACCAATTATCAAGGTAAGTCTAGAAGCTTAGATTTCTATGCTATAAATAAACTTCCAAAGGGAACAGTGTGGGTAGGGACTAGAAAGTTTCACAAATGTAAGAACTAGGATACTTTATTTATATGTGTTTTTTAATAATTTAGACACTCCTATGTAGGAGGGTGAAGAGAAGCAGACAAATATGTGTTGTAATGAAATCTGAGCCAGTCTAGAGTGAAAATATGTCTAGCTTTTCTTTCAAACCTTCCTCCTCCAGCTCTATCAGCAGGATCACTGGCTCAGGAATTTTCCAATACCATTAAGCCTATTACAAACCACAGTCACAAATAACAGAAATTCTTCCAAATGTTGACACTATAAAACAGTAACTGCAGCAAACACACACACACACACACAGAGAGAGAGAGAGAGAGAGAGAGAGCACAATACACACAGAACACCAATTTCAGATCATTTTCATTCTGTAGCTATCATAGGTGTGACTAATACATATTATATCCTATAATCAATCAGATTACATGCAGTTCCCATTTGTGCAAAGCCACACTGCAGTAAAAGTGTCCATAGCAAGTGAATTGAGATGTCAGTGTAAAGCACAGGCTGGGGGTGTTTCATTTTCCACTTAATCACTGACAGTTCTAGTAGCAGTAATCAAATACTACAACCATTAAAATACACAATTATGTCTATACATACATATACGTATGTATGGAGATTTTGTGTGTGTGAGTCGAGTGTGGCGTATGTACTTGCTGCATGCTTGTGTGCATGTGGTGCACATAAATGTGTATATGTGAATGGAGGCTGAAGGTCAATGTCCTGTAACTTTCCTTGATTATTTGTCACTTTATTTTTTGAGACAGGGCTTCTCACTAACCCTGAAGCTCACTGATAAGACTAGAATGAATGACTAATAAGCTTCAGGGATGAGCTACCCTCAGGGAGACGCCAAGGAGGTGGGCACAGATGCCAGGTGGGCCAGGAAGGCAAGAGCCAGAGGCCTGGGGCTCAGGAACCAGGCAGGATGCCACGCCCCTCCTCCCTCCAGCTTGATCTATGTGGGCAGAGTCACCCAGTCACCCTCAGGGAGACACGTAGGAGGCCAGCACACACCAGTGGTGCAGAGGATCCAGGAAGCTGGTGGAGCTGCAGTGCAGACGATCCACTGAGCACAGTGTTAGTGATTCTAGACTGCACAGCCAACATAGAGGAACTGACTGGCAGGAAGCATAGTGAGTGACCAATCAATTCTCCATATTAACATTTGAAATTAGCACCAGAATCCAAACAAAAACAAAAATAAACCCACATGCTGAAGCCACAACAAGAAAATAACATGGGAAAATCTTTTAATAAATCCACATGGAACTGGACCAGTCCTATAGAAGATCCCTACCATGAAATCTCCCTGGAAGGAAACCAAGACATGGACCTTAGAAAAACAGTTGTGGGGGCTGGAGAGATGGCTCAGTGGTGAAGAGCACCAACTGCATTTGCAGAGGACCCAGGTTCGATTCCCAGCACCCACATGGCAGCTAAGAACCGTCTTTAACTCCAGTTCTAGGGGAATCTAACACCCTCTTCTGACCTCTGCAGCATTGCATGACACGGGTGCACAAACCTGCATGCAGACAGTACATTCATACACTTTAAAGAAAAGAAAAACAGTCTTAGACATATTCAAATAAAAGACTATAAAGAACAAATCATATAACTAAAAGAAGAGAATGAAAAACTCAGGAAGGGTCTAGAAGGAAGGAATGATAAACTTCAGAAAGAACTAGAGGAAATGAATGGCAAACTCCAAAAAGAACTAGAAGAAGAGAAAAACAAACCCCAAAAAGAACTAAAGGAAGAGAAACACAAACTCCAAAAAGAACTAGAGGGAGAGAAATACAAACTCTGGATGGAAGAGGAAACACTGAAAAGATCCCAGGCTGAAATGAAAAAAGAAACTGACCAGCGAAGCAAGGAGCTACAAGTAAAGAATGACAACCTCCAAAAGGAAGTGACATACTAAAGAAATCACAGGAAGAAGTGAAAAGGGAAATGGAACACTCATCCAATCAACAGGAAAGGATAGGAGAAAGCCTCAGAAGCAGAATGATGAAGCAGAAAATAGAATATCAGACCTGCAAGATAACACAGAACAACTAAGATGCTCAACTGAAGATTATGAAAAATTAAAAAATACACAGAAGTGGAACAACCAGGAACTGTGGGACACTATGAAAAGATCAAACCTCCGCATCATAGGAATAGAGGAAGGAGAAGAATCCCAAGGCAATAGAATTGATCAAATCTTCAACAGGATAACAGAAGAAAATTTCCCCAAACTGAAAAAAGATAAACCCAGACAAATACAAGAAGCACATAGAACACCAAATAGACAAGACCAGAAAAGAAATTACCCACGCCATATCATAATTAAAAAGCTAGATGCTCAAAACAAAGACAAAATACTGAAAGCTAAAGGGGAAAAACAACAAATTCCATATAAGGGGAAACACATCAGAATTACAGCTGACTTCTCAGTGCAAACTATGAAAGCCAGAAGAACGTGGACCAAAGTAGTCCTGGTGCTAAACAACTTTAGATGCCAAACCAGATTACTATACACAGCAAATATGTCAATTATAGTTAAAGGAGAACGAAAAATATTTCATGACATAAACAAAATGTAAGAATACATGTAAAAAAATCCTAACACTTCAGAAAATACTCAAAACAATTCAAAGAACAGAGGAAAGGAGCAACTATCCCCAAGCAGCTAGAAAGAGAAATTAATAAAAGCATAACAGTGTAAATACAGACCTAGACCAAGAATGCAAACAAAAAATAAGTTGAAAGGAAGCAACATACATCTCTCAATAATAATCTTAAATATTAATTGTCTAAACTCCCCAATCAAAAGACACAGATTGGGAGAATGGATTAGGAAACAGAATCCATCTATATGCTGTCAACAAGAAACCCATCTCACCCTCAAGGACAAACACCAACTTAAAGTGAAAGGATGGAAAAAAATAGTCCAAGGAAATGGTACCAAAAAGCAAGCAGGAGTTGATCCTAATATCAGAAAAAAACAGACCTCAGAGTAAAGTCAATCAGAAGAGACAAAAAGGGCCATTACATCCTTATCAAAGGAACAATTAACCATGAAGACTTCACAATCCTAAATGTTTATGCACCAAACTCTGGTGCACGAAACTATAAGAACATAGTTCTTCAGGTCCTCAAAACACAGGTTAATCCCAGCACACTAATAGTGGGGGACTTCAATACGCCACTGAGCCCATTGGATAGATCAACTGAACAAAAATTAAACACAGAGACATTGGAATTGAACAATATAATACAACAAATGGACCCCACAGACATCTACAGAGTAAATACCAGATAATATACTTTTTACTCAGTGCCCCATGGAACATTCTCCAAAATCAACTACATCCTAGGAAACAAAAGAAATCTCAACAAATACAAAAAGACTGAAATTATTTCATGCATTTTATCAGACCACAGTGTAATAAACCTCAATATTAACACCAGAATAAGACTGACTAGCTACAAGAACACATGGAGACTAAACAACACAATCCTGAATAATGAATGGGTCAGGGAAGAAATAAAGAATGAAATAAAAGCATTCATGGAACTAAATGAAAAGGACAACACAACACAACAAAACCTGTGGGATATTTTAAAAGAGGTCCTAAGAGGGAAATTTATAGCCCTAAATGCCCACATTTAAAAAAAGGGAACACCCATGAGCTGTGTGGGTTTGGGCACAACTGCTCACAAATTGGTTTTACATGAAGGATGCTTGTACTCACAGATTATCACTTATTGTTAAAAAAATGAAAACAAAACAAAACAAAAAACAGAGAAAGATGCAGAAAAGTTACGACAGAATGCATGATCTGGGATGGATAGGGGTGGGGTGGGGGGAAGGGAAGGGGATATATGCCTGGACTGAATTGGAAAATGATGTATGAAATACACAAAGCATCAATAAAAAAAGGGAACAAATAAATTATCTAACAACCCAGCTAAAAACACTTGAGAGACAACAACAAATGGACCCTAAACCCAACAGACAGGAAGAAATAACAAAAATCAAGGCAGAAATCAATGAAATAAAAACAAAGAAAACAATAAAAAAAATCAATTAATCCAAAAGCTGGTTCTTTGAAAAGATAGACAGACCTCTAGCCCAGTTAACCAAAAGAAAGAGCAACTCCAAGTTAATAGTATTTGTGATGAAAAGGGAAATATCACAACAGACAACAAAAATATCCAGACAATCATACGAGAATACTTCAAAAACCTATACTCTACTATGTTTGAAAATCCAAGAGAAATGGATGAATATCTGAAATCCTGGGAATCAGCAAAGCTTGACCAAGAAGAGATTGGCAGTTTAAACAGACCCATAACATCTGAAGAAATTGAAGATGTAAAAAAAAAACCTCCCAACTAAAAAAGCCCAGGCTTTTTCCAATCGAGATGATTGTGTGATTTTTTTGTCTTTTAGTCAATTTATGAGACCCATCTCATTAATGAACACAGAGGCAAAAATTCTCAACAAAATACTTGCAAATCACATACAGACTCACATCAAAAAAATCGTCCATCATGATCAAGTTGGATTTATACCAGAGATGCAGGGATGGTTCAACATACATAAATCAATAAATATCATAAAGCATATAAATGGACTAAAAGACAAAAATCACACAATCATCTCAATTGATGCAGAAAAAGCCTTTGACAAGATCCAACATCCCTTCATGTTTAAAGTTCTAGAGGGAATTGGACTGAAGGGAACACTCCTAAATATAATCAAAGCCATACACAACAAACCCACAGCCAACTTCATCCTAAATGGAGAAAAAATTAGAACCATTGCCCTTAAAGGTGGGAACCCGGCAAGGCTGCCTCCTGTCACAACTCTTCAATATAGTGCTTGAAACACTTGCTAGGGCAATAAGACAAGAAAATGAAATTAAAGGAGTACTAATTAGAAAAGAGGAAGTCAAATTATCCCTTTTTAAGGATGATCTGATAGCTTACCAGAGGGATGCTAAGAACTCCACCAGAAACCTCCTAGAAACAATTAAGAGTTTCAGTAAAGTGGCAGGATAAAAAAAAAAAACTAGAAAAATCAGTAGCCTTTATACTAACAACAAGCAACTGGAGAAGGAATATAAGGAGACCTTCCCACTCACAATAGCCCTCCCCCCAAAATACCTGGGAATAAGCCTAACCAAAGATCCCAAGGATCTCTACAACAAAAATTTTAAAACCCTGAAGGAGATTGAGGATCCCGTGCTCATGAATTGGAAAAATTAATATAGTAAAAATCTTCATTCTACCCAAATTAATATTCAGATTCAATGCAATCACAATTAAAATCCCCAAGAGTTTCTTCACAGACTTGGAAAAAAAAATCCTAAAATTCATGGAAAGACAAAAGATCCTTAAATTCCTGGAAAGACAAAAGATCCTGAAAAGCTAAAGCAGCCCTGAGCGAAAAATGCAATATGGGGGGAATCAACTTACCAAACTTCAAGCTATACTACAGGGCTATTGTCATAAAGACAGCCTGGTACTGGCACCAAAACAGACCCATTGACCAATGGAACAAAATTGAAGATCCAAACTTGAGCTCATATAATTTCAGGCACCTCATATTTGACAAAGAGGCCAAAAAAGCTCAGGGGAGGAAAGATAGCATCTTCAGCAAATGTTGCTGGCAAAACTGGATCACCACTTGTAGAAGAACAAAAATCAACACCTAGCTCTCACCCTGTACAAAAATCAACTCCAAATGAATCAAAGACCTCAACATGAAACCTGAAACGCTGAAGGTGATAGAAGAAAAAGTTGGTAGGAGTAGCTGACATTTTTTTTTTTTTGGTCTTTTTGAGACAGGGTCTCCCCGTAGCCCCAGCTGTCCTGGAACTCACTCTGTAGACAAGGCTGGCCTTGAACTCACAAAGATCCGCCTGCCTCTGATAGCTTCTGTTTGATTTAGGAAAGACTTTTTTTTTAATTTTTTTAAAATTTATTTCTGTATGTGTATGAATGTACCGTCTGTGTGCAGGTTTGTGCACCCATGTCATGCAATGCTACGGAGGTCAGAAGAAGGCATCAGATTCCCCTGGAACTGGAGTTCTCCTGGAATTGGAGTTTCAGATGGTTCTTGGCTGCCATGTGGGTGCTGGGGATCGAACCCAGGTCCTCTGTAAGAGTGATTGGTGCTCTTAACCGCTAGGCCATATCTCCAGTCCCAGGAAAGACTTTCTAAAACAAACAGCAGCTGCACAGGAAATAAGGTCAACAGCTGACAAGATGGACCTCATCAAACTCAAAAGCTTCTGTACAGCAAAAGAAAACAAGGAAGTGAAGAGAAAACCCACAGAATGGGAGGAAACCTTCACCAGTGATACATCTGACAAAGCATTAACATCCAGACTATATAAACTACTCAAAAACCAAAGAAGCACGAAATCAGATGACTTACTCAAAAGATGGAGTAAAGAGCTAAACAGAGACTTCACCAGTGAGGAAGTGAAGATAGGTGAGAAACATCTTAAAAAGTGTTCAACATCATTAATAATTAAGGAAATGCAAATTAAAACCACTCGAAGATATCATCTCACTCCAATAAAACTGGCTAAGATCAAGAAAACAAAAGACACCAAATGCTAGAGACATTGTGAGGAAAGGGGAACACTCATTCACTGCTGGTGGGAATGTATACTCATACAACCACTGTGGAAAGCAGTGTGGAGAACCCTTAAAAGACTCACCACCTGACCTACCACCTGACCCAGCCATACCACTCCTGGGTATATACCCACAAGACTCATCCTACTGCAAAGATGGATGCACATCTATGTTTATTGCAGCTCTTTTCACAATAGCAAAGAGTTGGAACCAACACAAATGTCCCTCAACTGATGAATGGATAACAAAAATGTGGTACATCTACACAATGGAATTCTTTGAAGTGGTAAAGAAAGATAACAGCATGAACTTTGCAGGTAAATGGATGGAATTTGAAGCCATTATGCTAAGTGAAGTAACACAGTCCCCCCAAAACAAATGGGGAATGGTTTCCCTCATTTGTGGATGCTAGCGCCAAATCTCCCAATTGAAGGGCAAGCTGAGCAATGTTATTGTTACATTTCTTTCTATCTGAAAGCAAATGTGATGTTATAATGTGACTCTCATAATAAGCCATAGAATTAACTTACCACTTACTTTCAGACATGGCAAATAATGTATATGAGCAGAAGGTATACATTCATATTTTAGAGTAATAAAAAAATTTAAAGGGAAAAATATGAACTCCTGGAGATATATCAGAATTAACATATAGCTTATTCCTGGAGGACATAATTCTGGTACATATATGACATGTAAATGGGCATACTTTGGAGCACACCCGGGAGGGAACCACAGAAGCATGAGACTGGGTCAAGGAATGGACCAATATGGTTGAATTCTGCCTAGGACAATGAACCTTTTCAGAGAAAAACTTTGGAGAGACTGAGAGAAAAATGCAAGACATGTATGGCATGAACTGGGGTGTGGTGGTGGGGCAGGCAAAGGGGAATATGTCTAAATTGAACTGGAAAATGATGTATGAAATACACAAAACATCAATAAAAAGTATTATATTTAAAAAATAATAAGCTCCAGGATCCATTTGTCTTCATGTCCCCAGCTCTGGGATACAGACAGAAGCTGACACACCCAGATTTATACATGTGTTTTCAAAAGTTTTTGTGTGTTTGTGTATGATGTGTGCATATGTGTCCCTGTGTCTATGTGGGTATGTGTGTATCACAGTACAGGTGCATACAAGGTACAACACACATAGGGGGAAGAGGACAACTTTGGGCATTGGTCATCTTTCATTGTGTGTAAGGCAGAGTATCTTTGCTACTGTGTATGCTAGGCTAGCTGGCTTGAGAGCTTCTGGAGATTTTGCCTTCCACTTCTCTTCTGGAGCACTGGGATAACAGATGTACTGTATCCAGTTTTCTAAAACATTTAAAATTTTTATTTTTAATGTGTATGAGTGTTTTGCCTGCATGTATGTGCGCTCATGCCTACAATGCCTTGGGAGGCCAGAAGAGGGCTTCATAGCCTTTGGATCTGGAGTTTCTGACAGTTATTGGCCTCCAGGGGAGTGCTGGAAACCTAACCTAATCTAGGTCCCCTGCTAGAGCAGCCAGAGATCTTAACCACTGAGCCAGCTCTCTAGCCCCCTAGCCTTATTAAATATGGGTTCAGGAATCAAACTCAGGCCCTTATACATGTGTGGCAAGTGGTTTACTGACTAAGCCATCTTCCCAGCCGTGTGTGTGTGTGTGTGTGTGTGTGTGAGAGAGAGAGAGAGAGAGAGAGAGAGAGAGAGAGAGAGAGAGAATGTTTAAATACTGTCTAACATGCACACCATATTAGCCTCATGGACTGGTAAAGAGAAATCCAAGTGCAATTTGGAACTCTGATTTGATAACATCTCGCCTGTGTCTACCATCTAAACTGGATTTTCACCTGTCTCAGCAAGCAAATTGTGTGCATGCAATTTGGTCAGTTGTATCTATAAATGTTTTAAGCAAAAAAAAAATAATGTATTTTATTTTTAAAAGAGCTGAGGAAAACTATAGTTTTAGGACTTCAGGGATGAAAGCAGGATCTTTTCTGGTGAAGCGTAAAAGAGATTAAGTAGATGGTACTGTCTTTGAATTATTGATGTAATCAAAACATTGGCACTACACAGCATCATTCTCCCTGGTGCTGGGCATGACATCGAATTCTAGCTGGAGTTGGCTTCTCTATTTTCCACTAAAAAAAAAAAAAACAAAAAAACTGCTGAGAGAAAGAACAGTCATCCCTTATTTCCCTAAAAGGGTGTTTCCAAACAGATCATCAAAACAAGAGCTGGGCATATTGCTCAGAGTCACAGTGCTCGGCCAGCATGAACAAGGCTCTGCATTCCAACCCCAGCACATGGGAACTAAAAACAAAACAAAGCAAACAAAAACAAACAAACAACAACAACAACAAAAAAAAAAACAAAGACCACTGCAGATGATTACAACCATCAAGTGCATAAAGTATCTGCCCACTTTAACATTCAAGTTTACATTCAACTCAGTTTTGGGTTCAATATCATTATAAAGACAGATGCCGACACAGAGTCCTGCATTGAAGGCAGAATTTTCAGATAAAGCTCTGTTCTTCTCCATATCGCAACATTTAAAAGCTCCCGTAGATCCCCCCCCCCCATTTTGTGGGCTGAAGAGGCGCTTCCTGTGGCTTGCCCCTCCCACCAATACCCCAAGCCCAATTCCCAGACTTCCCTCATCAAGAGCTGATATCATTTCAACAGCTGTCAAGAACAGCTACAGTGCACTTAGGCCTATTTGTTAAATTCCTAAGGGGGGAGGTAGATTGGCCAAATTCAGGCAGTAATTAAACCACATACTTCTTCCGAAGCTGCTGCTACCCCTTTCCCCTGCACAATCTCTCCGCCTCACATCAAATCATTTAGGCACTTATTGGCTACAATCAATACAATATGAGATACATTAATTTGGTCCCTGAGCGACTTTCAGGGAAGAGGCAGTATTGCTTCACAAGCATTTTGGAGTCTTCGTGCAAGCATACCATCTAATGCAGCAATATAGCTTCTGGGTTCCACGTTGGCAGATTTATGTTCTCCCCTGCCCCATGCTCATGGAGCTGGTCTGCTGCCAAACACACGCAAATTGGATCAGAGTGAGAAACATTAAATATATTACCTAATGCACACAAATGCTAAATAGTGCACATCAGAAGGAAGAAGTGGCCTGGCAGAGCAAAATTTGAACAATTAAACTCAAGTCTTCCCATATGTTCCTAGATCCCTTGTGCTTCAGTGCGTAGAATAAAATGAAGAAAGGGAAAAGACCTTTCATTGATTTTCCTGATCACAGGGTCTGTCTCTTCATTTCAACACAGTTTTCTTCCTTCATCTTCCACTTGGACCCATTTACCAGTCTGTAATGCATCTGGAATGGAGTAAGGAACCCTGAAGCAGAACCAAGTACAGCCCAGTCTGTCACCTCAGCTACACTGCAGGCTGAAGCAATAAGAGCCTGAGTTCAAGAACTGTCTGGGCTAAGCTTGGACCATGTCTCATCATAAAACAGAAGAGCTCTAAGGATGTAGCTTAGTCCTAAAGTACTTGCCTGGGATACTTGGGATCTTGGTTGGAAGCCCATTATTAAAACAAACAAATAAATGCATCAATGATAATATAACAATGAAAATAAATGCTTGAATGAATTTCTAAGCAGAGATTTAGCCTTAGTAACTATTTTAATACTAGAATATGTTATATGGTACTACAGAGATGGCATAGCAGTTAATGGCATATACTGATCTTAGAGAAACACTGAGCTTGGGTCCCAGTGCCCATGTAAGGCAGACTACAACTGCCTGTAACAGCTGCTCCAGGGAATCAGGCACCCTCTTCTGGACTGCATAGGTACACACACACACACACACACACACACACACACACACACACAACTTAAAAATAAAATAAACTGGGCTAGAAGGATGGCTCAGCAGTTAAGAGCACTGGCTGTTCTTACAGAGGACATGGGTTCAGTTCCCAGAACCCAGATGGCACTAACAACCATCACAACTCTAGTTCCTCTGTGGCCGCTGCACAACATGGGTACACATACATACATGCAGGCAATACTCTCATATATAGAAAGAATAAATTAAACATTAAAAAATAAATCTTAAGGGGAGAGGGTCTCGCTCTGAACCCGTCTACGGGGTCCCCGGCCCAGAGGGACTGCGCTCGGGTGAGCGGAGGGTCGCGTTCAAGTCTGCTCTGATCCCGGCTGGACTTGTGGGCGGGAACCGGGGTCGCAGGGGAGACGCCATAACGCGCCAGGCCAGGTACACAGCTCTACAACTCTAGGCGTGGTCTGGCGGGGGGCAGCTGGGAGAGGGTCTCGCTCTGAACCCGTCTACGGGGTCCCCGGCCCAGAGGGACCGGGGCGCGGGCTAGATCAGGCACACAATATCCCCCCCCCCAAGTGAATTGCTAAGAATCCAAGTGGTCTTCCTTTTGGAGAACCTTCAGAACAGAAAGAGAAGACTAACTTAGGCTTCCAACATCCAATATATACACAAAACTGAAAACCTGAAACCTAGCCAAGTCAATACACCATAAAAAAAAAAAAAAGCATCGGAAGGAGGCAAGCAAAACCATCCGCTAATATAGTGAAAAGTCGTTTGTGACTTGAACCACAAAAGGGAAATCCATATGCCAGGGACACGACGAAGGGACAACATGGGAAAGGCACAGGATACTCCCACACCAGGCCCTACCAAACCTGGAGGAGATAGCCACAATGGGATCCCCTTGGAGGAGACCCAAGGAACAGAGCTTAGA
>VZQC01000127.1:3137214-3164939 GCA_009823505.1 Rhizomys pruinosus | reverse complement strand
TAATACTTTATTAATTTTTGTGTGTATGAATGTATTGCCTGCATGTATATAAGTGCATCTGTGTTGCGCAATGTCCACAAAAGTCAGATGGGGCATTGGGTACCCCAAAACTGGAGTTACAGATGGTTGTTAGGTGGGTGAGATGGCCTAGTGGTTAAGAGCGCCAACCGCTCTTGCAGAGGACCCGGGTTCGATCCCCAGCACCCACATGGCGGCTGAGAACCGTCTGAAACTCCAATTCCAGGAGAACTCCAGTTCCAGGGGAATCCGAGACTCTCTTCTGACCTCCGCGGCATTGTACAACACGGGTACACAAAGTTGCATGCAGACAATACATTGATACACATACAGAAATAAATAAAAATGCCGGGCGTGGTGGCGCACACCTTTAATCCTAGCACTTGGGAGGCAGAGGCACGCGGATCTCTGAGAGTTTGGGGCCAGCCTGGTCTACAGAGTGAGTTCCAGGACAGCCAGAGCTACAGGGAGACCCTGTCTCAAAAACAAAACAAAACAAAACAAAACAAAAACCCCAGTCCTCTGCAAGAGAAGCCACTGCTCTTAACCAGTCATATCTCCACCCCCCCATGAAAACTGATATAATTTTCTAATTAATTACATCTTGTTTGTATATCAGAATGATCATGATGAAATCTTTTGCTTTTGTAGAGGGAATGACTCTCTCTGGTTTCATCAGTCATCAGCAGGCACAACATGATATAAAATGGATTCTAGATTCAAGGGAGTGAGAATCTGTTCCCATTTGTCAGCTTGGGCTGATCACAAGAGCTCGTTGGATCCAGGCCACTTTGTCTGTAAGCTCAGTAGCTGGCTTCTGAAGCCCTCTGTGGCTCGAGCAGCATATGGTTCAGATTATGTAATTCTATCCTTACCTGCCCTCTTCCCTCATCTCTGAGACAGTTCATTTTTGTGCAGCTAACACTAGGGAGAGTTGCCATGACTGCTGATGAAGCCTGGGATGACCTGGGAGGAGATCAACACCTACATAGGAAACCGTCTCCTCGCTTTCCACACACAGAGTGGAAAGGAAGAGTGGACAAACCTGCTTTACTGAGGCCTGGGTGAAATTCTGAGCGGTGGAGCTAAACATCAATTTGGAGGTAGACCACATCCTGTCAATCTTCCAAAAGGGCATTTTGTGGAAAGCCACAATGCGAAACACTGGGGCCTGTTTACCACACAGATTTTTGAGAAACCCTAGGCCAGATGGATTAAATCAGAAGCTCTGTAGTTATAGTGGGAAGAAACTTGATTTGTAACAAGTGTCCTGAGACAGTTAATCTCAATTGTCAAGTCAAATGGGTTGAGAAATGTCTAGTTTAGTAAAACACACACCTTGGTGTGCCTGTGAGGATTCTTTCTAGAGTGATGAACAACACATAAAAATCCACCTGGGATGCCAGGTGTACCATGTAAGAGGCCAGAGGCCAAGAAGGGACAAACAGAGAAAATGGCTTCTTGATAGCACAGACATGGTTTTTCCTCTTTCTTCTTTCTGTTTCCTGGTTATCATAACATGAGCAGAAATACCTCACAATTCCCTGGCTAGGAAGATGTTCTACCTCACCGCAGGGGCAAAGTTATCAGTGGTCCCTGGCCCCTTGTCTAGATGTAGAAACCTGTGGCTACTTATTCAACGGAAGAATCTAAAAGATCTAGAAATAACCACTCTTAGCATAGTGGATTCAAAGACTTATGATGAGAACTTTTGACTATACGGAGAATGAACACCTTGATGATTTCTCAGTCATGATATGCCATGAAAACCACTTTTCCCATTCATGCCCTTTATCATGAAAAAGAAAGCTTTCTGCTATATGGAAATAATTACAACAGGCATACTGTGCTTTTCTTCTCTCCTAGCTTTGCCTGGATTTTGACAAGGATGATGGCTGCAATCCTGAGATGGAGATGCAAGTTTGACCAACCTATGAACTCTGTCCTCAATCGCATTCACAAGGCCATGAGTACACCTTTGTGTGGATGCTTGTGTCATTTTGATGGGAAACACTGTTATCTTTGTATCTAATGACTATCAAAACAAAGAAGTCCAAAATGGAGAGCCCCAGTATTCTTTTATCCCATATGTGGGTTGGCCACGTGTCAAGCTAATAGTATAGGCCATGTTCCCTCTTGAAATTTATGTTCTATTGTACATACAATGAAACTGTTTGTTCCACAAGTTTGCAAATATTTTCCTTGTTGTTATCTGTCTCCTTATCCTGTTCCATGTTTAATATATTTTGGTGAGCTGGGCGTGGTGGTGCACACCTTTAATCATAGCACTCAGGAGGCAGAGGCAGGTGGAGCTCTGTGAGTTCCAGGCCAGCTAGGGCTATAGGGAGACCCTGTCTCTAAATAAATAATAAATAAATAAATAATAAAAATTTTAAAAAATATATATTTTGGTGAATATTTAAGAGACAAAGCATGATCTTACTATGTGTATATAGAAAACAATTTTGTCCATTTAGGATTTAAAGTGTAAATATTTGTGTGGTCAGATTTTTTTTTTTTGGAATGCATTCAGGCTTAATTTTCATTTTCAAAGGATCTTTTAACAACTGAAGTTTATACAAAATCTACATAGAATTCTGGGAAGAGAAGAAAGCCTACCTTCATAGCCTGTTCCTTTATGTATGCATGAATTCATATTAATCTCAATGCCCCGATGATTTCCCAAGTGAGGGGTCCCATCGTTTCCTTCTTGTTGTTCTGATAAAATACTCTGACAAAAGCAACTTAAGGGTGAAAAGGCTCATTTCGGCTCACAGGTCACTGTGCAGCGCATCATCATGATGAGGTTATGGTAGCGGGAACCTGAAGCAGCTCATCACAGTGTGTCCACTCTCAGAAACAGACAGGGCTGGATCCACACTACTCGGTTCCCTTTCTCCACTCACACAGTCCAGGATCTCCTGCCCAGGGAATCATCCTACCCAAATGAAGATGGGCCTTTCCAAATCAATTACCATAATCAAGATAATCCCCCACAGTCCAGAGGACTATTTCTCAGATGATTCTAGAGTTTGTTAAGTTGATGATTAACACTAACCATTGCAGTGCTTCACTTCTTAGGTTCAAACCCAGAGAAACTACCCAAAGTTCCTCTGGTTTGTCCTCCCTGTACCTTGTACCTTCGCTCCTTCTTAGACCTCCTACCTCCAGGTTTTATCAGCTCCTTTGTCCTCGGTACATCCTGTCATTGTATCCCTCCATTCTCAAAGCTGTCCTGCAATAACTTTACAGTCACAGCATAAATGGTTGTATTTCCAGAGCTGTTCTTTCTTCCCTTTTACTATATACCCACTCATGAGACTAAATATAAATTTGTGGGAAACTCAGACCTCAGTTTAATATATATTAAATATATATATATAAATATATATATATATATATATATATATATATATGTTTATAAATATATTAACATGAGAAAAGGGCAATGAAAACAAATTATAACTCACTGTACAGTATATGGTCATTTTTATTAAAAATAAAATTTTCGGGCTGGAGAGATGGCCTAGCAGTTAAGAACACCGACTGCTCTTGCAGATGACCCAGGTTCGATCCCCAGCACCCACATGGTGGCTGAGAACCATCTGTAACTCCAGTTCCAGGGGAAATCCAACGCCCTCTTCTGACCTCTGCAGCATTGCACGACACAGGTGTACAAACCTACATGCAGACAGTACAGTCATACACATAAAAAATAAAAAATAAATAAAATTTTCTCCATTAGGCAGATGGTTGATGCTGATGGACAGATCTGTAACTGTAAACATACAGGTATATTAACAGTTGAATGATCTTGATCCATATTGCCCAACAGAAAAATCAATAGGTTATACAATTTTAAACTCTAGAGGTGACACCTTAAAAATATCAGAAAAGGTAAGACATAAGAGTTAATATAAAGAACGCATTATGCTTAATATAATATGCTATCATTTCCATAGGCAATCAACTTTTGAAAACGTGTGTATGAGCTCTGCTATAGTTTTATTAACACACTAAGCCTGTGAAATCCTACATGTAACATAAGAAGATTTTTGTGACCCAGAAATTTCTGCTATATAACACTGGCCAGTAGAGTATTAGTGGACAGAATCTTTCCATCTAGAAGGATCAGGTGGTAAGGTATAAGTTTTCTTCCCCAAACTTAGGAAGAGCTCTACTCTTTGGGGCCTATCTGTGGGATGTTTTCACATGAAATGTGTTTTCTTACCTTTAACTCCTGACTTTCACAAAAATGGGGAGGTTATCATAGAAAGAAAAGTATCTTTGGACCCATGTTTGATTCCCCTGTGGGGTGTGTGTGTGTGTGTGTGTGTGTGTGTGTGTGTGTGTGTGTCTATATATGTGTGTGTATGTGTCTGAATGATCATGTGTGTACACATGTGAAGTTGTGGGCACCCATACATTTGTGGTGTGTGTGTGCATGCATGTGGAGGTCAGAGGTCACCATAAAGCACCTTTCTCAATCTACCTTAAGTTTTGAGATAAGTGACTCTTACTGACCCTGGGGCTTGCTGATGCAGCTAGATTGACTAGTGAGGAGTCTGCCTGTCTTCCACCTCCCTGGGTCTGCAACACAGAACTGCACATGCACTGGCACACCTAGCTTCCTGCCTGGGTGCTGGGGATCCTCACGAAACTCCTCGTGCATGGCAAGCATTTCATCTGCAAAGCCATCTCCCTAGCCTTCTGGGTTTCACTGTGGGTATCATAACTTTCAGGAAGTGTGTGAGATCTGGGTGAACGGTGGCTGCCCATATTTAATGTTTTCACAGTATCAAGGCCTAGATGAGGGTTAAATAAGATGATGCACATGCTGAGTGCCTGGCTGACTCTCAGCAAACTCAAGTGTCCTTCGGGGTCTCATTCTGGCTATCATAAACATTTCAGTTCTGACCTGAATGAGGATAAAATATGAGTGCACTGAGACATCCTCTAGGTAAAGCTGCATCTCCCAGTTTCTTTTCAGTTAGTCATTTGACCCGCCTTGAGATGCTTCTCCTGCTCTACCCTGTGAGCTGCCAGACCTCTGGACAGCTGAAGAGGCCGTGACCATGTATTCTGATGTGTTCTCATGGCCAAGCTCACAGTTCTAGATTATAAGGCAAAGTCACTGCAAGTCCAGAATATGAGTACTGTCCCAATAAATTAGCGACTTCATCTGTGAACAAGATTGTGTGGGCTCATGAACCTGTTGCTGTCCACATGTGGATATGGTTAGAAGTGCACATGTGTGAATGCATGCTTCCTTCCGTGGACACACATGTGTGGCTGCATTCAGGCACATGTGTGAATAGATGTATATTTGTGGGCAAATGCATGTCTACACATATGTGATCACAGAGAGACAAGAATACATGTGTATATATACAGGTATGAACTACATGTATGCATACAGGCATGTATGTATTGTAAAAGTGTGGATGGTATGACTTGCTGAAAGTTTTCTGTACACTTCTCAGACCAGCTCACTAGCCTGGGAAGCAACTTGGCCCAGAATTTAAAAAAACTAGCTATAAGACTTTAGTAAACCTTTCATCTGTCTCACTTTCCCTTTCATCATCTGTAAAGTGTGAGGACCAGAGAAGATGAGCCCTAAGCTTCTGTCAAGAACAGTATTTGCACAGTTTATGGAATCTGTGCATAACCAGTCTATCTGCTTCCTGTGCCTGTGTGAAGATGTGTGCACTATGTTTTCTGCTCTGGCTGCCTCTTCTGCCACACCTCCCTTCTAACCCTCTGGAACTGTAAGCTAAATACACTCTTCCAGTATCTTTAGCACAGCAACAGAAAAATAACCAATACAGGTGGGATTTGGGAAAAACACATGACCCTCACAGGCCTGTATCCCACAGTGTTGTGTTTATTTCCCTCGAGGTGAGCAGAGGATAACCCAGTGGTATGTGTACGATGCCCTTTGTCACCACATACATATGGAAAGGTAGGATCCAGGTGGTGGGGTCTGGTGGGTGGGAGAGAAAGATGGAGCAAAGGTTAACATGTTAGAAATGGATAGGACTGTAGAGACAGCCTAGCACACCATACCAAGTGGCTGTAGAGACAGCCTAGCACTCCACACTGAGTGGCTGGCAACACCTGTAATTCCACTTCCAGTCATCATCCCACACCATCCTCACCGCACACCACCCTCACTGCACACCATCCTCACTGCACACCATCCTCTCAGTGGAAGACAGACCATACATTCATCTCTAACTAACTGCTTTTACATGTTGGACACACAAAAGCATGAGATAATATACTGGGGTACTAGCAAGAATATCAAGAAAAAGCAGTCAAGAAAAAGAGTAGAGATGAGAGGAAAATTATGGTTACGATAGAATTAGGTTACACGTTTTATCTGGCGGTCTTTACTTCTATGGTATGGTAGAATGGCAGAGGTAAAATGCAGACTAAGATCTGCTTAACAGAGTAGCAGAAACCTACCACAGACAGGTGCCTAGAAAATTCCTGGGAATGCAGAAGAAAAACAGAAAGGAAACAATTCACTGTGGCCTGTTGATCTTTACTCAACCAACAAACAGGTCGTTGTATCGGCCATGATTTTGCCCTCTGGATGCACAGTAGATATTGTCAAGTGTTTCCTCCTAATTTTTATTCTCCTTTAAAGAGACTTATATGTAAGAGACATATAGTGGGGTCACCAGGCAAACCTTCAACTTTGTGCAGCACGACTGTCTCAAGATCCGGTGAGTCTAGTGTTCTCTGAAATGCTGTATCTTTCTAAATGAGTAACTGCTAGGAATGAGGGTGCTTTAGGGTGTAAGTACTCAAATCTGGTAAATGATAGCTTAGTGGACAGAGCTATATATTGTTTTATTTGGGGGGGGTCCTTATGAGACAGGGTCTCCCTATAGCCCCAGCTGTCCTGGAACTCACTCTATAGACCAGGCTGGCCTTGAACTCACAGAGATCTGCCTGCCTCTGCCTCCCAAGTGCTGGGATTAAAGGCATGTGCCACCATGCCTGGCAAAGAGCTATATATTGTTAACCTACTTTCATATTTAGGAGGTGTAGTCCCCAGTTAGTCAGGTGACTCATCAGAGCAACAAGGCTCAGGCTTTTTCGCATACTACCACATACTAGTTGCCATCAAGAGCCCCATATGGGGTAGAAGAGAAGGGTCACCGACTGAAGTGCCTGCTGCAAAACCATGAGGACTTGATTTTGATTCCCAGGACCAACACAAAAAGCTGGATGTGGAGGTATGCAACTACAATCTCAGCACTGGAAAGGCAGAAACAAGTGGATCCATGGGGCTCAGGGGTTGGCCAGCCTTGCTGAATCAGGAAGCCCCAGGTCCCAGCAAGAGACCCTGTCTCAAAATGCAAGGTGGAGATTTCTGTGTGTGTATCATATGGAGGCAAGAAGTCTCTCTCTCTCTCTCTCTCTCTCTCTCTCTCTCTCTCTCTCTCTCTCACACACACACACACACACACACACACACACACACACACAAAGAGCCAGATGTCACAAAGGAGCGGGCCAAGTTTCTCCCAGTTATATGGGTAGATAAGGAAGAACCTGTAATTTCAACCCAAGGAAAGGGTAATGATTTTACTCTCAGCAATAACATTACTGCCACTTCAGTAGCCACTTAACACGCTCATCACTGCCCTTTCCAGTGCACAGCACACTTGGTCTCCCATCTGATGTCCTTGTGGATTGACTGTGGTTGATCTCCCTCTTAGAAGGGCCTATGTATCTCAAGGTGACCAGGCAACCTGCATTACAGCACACAGCCCTTCTTTGCTAAGGAGTGGCCACACATGTTTATGAAGTCAACCCCATTTTGTGGGGGACCTGGAGGCTTCACCTCTTCTCCCCCCAAGAGATTTATAATTAAGCCTGCAAAAAAATTAAGAAATTAATATAAAAGCTGCCACACTGCCAGTGCTTTTATTATAGTTTAATTTACTAGAAACATTTTCCCACCACCCCTGGGGAGTAAGTGCAATGTGAAATTGCCAACATCACTCTTGAGCTGAAGTAAGCATTTCCTTTTCATTTTCTGTAATCCCATTTTAAAAACAAGCCAATCCCCACTACTAAGCCTACTTGAGTCTTGTAGCTCAGTGCACCACCAAACTGTGAGTTGTGTTAGACCTGAGTTCCCTAAACCCAGCATAGTTTCTGTCTACTCTTCCAGCTTCCAGGCCTGCTTGGGTCTATCAGCCCCATGCAACATCCCCAAGACCTGTGAGTCTCACCAGATCTGTGAGTTCCCTAACCTTAGAATTCCCTGTACTTCATCACAGCTGCCAGGCGTGTTTGGGTCTTACATCTCTGAGACCCATGCACCCCTGAGTTCTACAACCCCAGCATGCCCTGACAGCATTCTATCTCCTTGACCTCACTAGGCTGGTGCACCCCCAATGCACCTGCCAGACCTTTGAATTTTCTGGCCTCAGTAACCTCTCTCAATTGTACTGCTCCCCCAGGCCTAGCTCAGGTGCACAGCTTTCACACTGGCCCACAACAGTCAACACTGTGGCTATCTCCATACTACCAGCCATAGTTGGATTTGGGCAGCCTGGATATCCACCCAGACAAACCCAGTCAAGAGTTACATTTTCATGTTTTCTTGGTCACCACCAAATTGGAATCACTCTCACCTTTCCAATAAAAAACCAGCACCACCTGTCTATAACCCTGCCCACCTTGCATCCACCCAGCCTATACTGTCACCGGAGGACTGCCTCCAGCCTGTAGTAGAACCTCAGTCTATGCTGCCTGAAAGCACACACATGATCTGTACAAGCCCAAGCAGGACACAAATCCAATATTGAGTGTGAAGGTGTGAAGCTCCTCTGTTCTAGCTTAGGACCAATTAGCAACTGATAGCTGTTGGGAGAGGGAGAATCTGTTTTCTTTAAAAGTGCGATAGCTGGTAGGTTGACCAGACTCCAGTGAATGGACCCTATGAGCATTTGGGGAGAACAAAGTAGACTTGACAGGCTGAGTTAGTGGAAGACTAAGAAGGATGGAAATAATGAAAGACAAAAGAAATGAAATTTTTTAAAAAATTTAAAAGAAAGAAAAAATGAAAAATAATAGAGATAACATAGTGCAGGAGAGGGTGATAGAAAGTTTGCGTTGAGAAGTCAGTTGTAATTCTGATAGGTTTCCTCTTATAGGTCACTTGTTTTTCTCTTGTGGCTTTAAGGATTTTATCTTTGTTTTGGGTGTCTAGCATTTTAACTATGATGTGGCGTGGAGAATTTCTTTTCTGATCTTGTCTTTTTGGAGTTCTATGTACTTCTTGTATTTGTATTGGCTTCTCTTTTTTTAGTTTGGGGAAGTTTTCATCTATTATTCTGTTGAAGATCTGATCAATACCATTCTCTTGGGATTCTTCTCCTTCCTCTATTCCTATGATGCGGAGGTTTGATATTTCATAGATCAGATCTGACCCAAATGCCCCTCAACTGATGAGTGGATAGAGAAAATGTGGTACATCTACACAATGGAGTTCTATGCAGCAGTAAAGAAAGACGACATCATGAGCTTTGCAGGAAAATGGCTGGAGCTAGAGGACATCATACTGAGTGTGAATTAACACAGTCCCAGAAAAACAAATGACAAATGGTATCCCTCATCTGTGGATGCTAGTGCCAATTACCTAGTTGTAAGTATTTCCTGTGCATGGCCCCTTGAGCTTTTATCCAAAGCAGTTGGGAGTGATGCATATTGGAAACAACAACAACAACAACAACAACAGAAAGGACTGCATCAAAGAACTGACTGAAACAGTGAACTTCTGCTCAAAACAGTCAACTTCTTCATGGAGAATATTGAGAAAAACTGAGAAAGAGATAAAAAGCATGTTTGGGTAGAATGCATGAGCTCTGGTTGTGTGGGGGGATGGGGGGACACAGGTCTAGATTTGATAAAAAAATAAAAATAAATTTATGTGGAAAAAAAGAAATAAAAAATTTAAAAAAAGAGAAAAAAAGAAAGGGGTGCAGGAGAGGGTGATAGAAAGGGGTGCAGGAGGGGCTGATAGAAAGAGGTGCAGGAGGCGGTGATAGAAAGGGGTGCAGGAGGCGGTGATAGAAAGGGGTGCAGGAGGGGCTGATAGAAAGGGGTGCAGGAGAGGGTGATAGAAAGGGGTGCAGGAGGGGGTGATAGAAAGGGGTGCAGGAGGGGGTGATAGAAAGGGGTGTAGGAGGGGGTGAGAGAAAGAGGTACATGACAAGGTGATAGAAAGGGGTGCAGGAGAGGGTGATAGAAAGGGGTGCAGGAGAGGGTGATAGAAAGGGGTGCAGGAGGGGGTGATAGAAAGGGGTGTAGGAGGGGGTGAGAGAAAGAGGTACATGAGAGGGTGATAGAAAGGGGTGCAGGAGAGGGTGATAGAAAGGGGTGCAGGAGAGGGTGATAGAAAGAGGTGCAGGAGAGGTTGATAGAAAGGGGTGCAGAAGGGGCTGATAGAAAGGGGTGCAGTAGAGGGTGATAGAAAAGGGTGCAGGAGAGGGTGATAGAAAGGGGTGCAGGAGGGGCTGATAGAAAGGGGTGCAGGAGGGGGTGATAGAAAGGGGTGCAGGAGAGGGTGATAGAAATGCGTGCAGGAGAGGGTGATAGAAAGGGGTGCATGTCAGGGGGGGTCTTAATATGCTAAAATATATTGTATGAAATTCTCAAAGAACTAATCACTTTTTCAATTTGAGACAGGCTTTCCTACAGCCCCATCTGCTCTGGAACTTGATATGTAGACCAGGCTAGTTTCACAGAGATCAGCCTGTTCTGCCTCCTAAATGCTGGGATTAAAGGTGTGAACCACTATGCCTGACTAATAAAAAGTATTTTTTTAAAGTCATCTAACCTTTTAACAGGAAGTAAAACCACAAATAG
Organism: Rhizomys pruinosus; assembly: GCA_009823505.1. Lineage (NCBI taxonomy): Eukaryota > Metazoa > Chordata > Mammalia > Rodentia > Spalacidae > Rhizomys > Rhizomys pruinosus. The sequence continues at coordinate 3,154,028 of VZQC01000127.1, read as the reverse complement.
TTAATCCTATAACTAACTGCCTATAACTCTTGCTTCAGAGGATCTGATATCTTCTTCTGGCCTATGTAGGCCCCTGCACTCGTGTATACAGCCACACATAGGCAGACATGCATACACAGCAGTAAATGTGGTGATGACTTTTACAGAATGGACATACTCTGGACATGGGACTTTTTTCTCACCTTCCCACATAATGTAAACAAGCTCAGTGAGCCACGTGCTCCAGGGACCTGGGTACATGACCTCAATCCCTCATGACCTTTCCTTGCTTTCTACCTAAATAATATATGAATGTGCTTCATATGTCAAAGTGCTGGAAACAGGTCATCTCATTAGGATGAGGAAAACTGTAGTTGTGGGGGGGGCATTCTAGGGATTGAAGAACAAAATTCTCTGATAAGAGTCCAAGTTTTATTTCCACATTTCATGTTGGACATACTATTTCAATAAAATAAAGAGCGGGTCCTTGTTCTAAAACATGATTTTGAGAGAATTCTGAAGCACAGCCTCTCTGCAGTTCAGCTTCACTTTTCATCTTAAAAAAATTGCTGAGCGTCAAGATGATTTTTAAGACATAACTGCAATGTGGCATAAATGTTACGGTTGCAAAAAATAAAATCTTAAACATTAAAAATTACTAGAAATTCTGGTTAGCTATGGAATCACATAAAGCAAGGGATATCCAGGGGAAAGGGGATAGACTGATGAAGGAGTGTTGGCATGCCATTCTGTAGAGAGGTGTAGGGTGAAAATGTAAGGTATGCAGAGGAACAGAGGTCCAGAAGATCATAGTTCAGATCCCAGCATGGACACCTCCCAGAAGTACAGTGCCAAACAACTTATCAAATCTTCCTAAGCCTCACTTTTGATTTCCTTTACAATGAGATAATGCCAAAGCCACTGCTTGAATTTATTATGAATGAAAATTTAACAACACAGGAAGAGACTTTGCTCAACCTGGATGTCAAAGCAACTGTTTAACTCAAAGTGATTCTGATGGGAACAGCCTGTTGAGCATCCCTTATCTGAGATGTTTGACATTCAAATTCTTTATATGGAATATTTTCATACACACAATGAGATGTTTTGGGGAGAGTATCCAGGTTTATAGACACAATTCATTTATGTTTTATATACAGTTTTCTTGAGTAGGCTGAAGGTACTCGATTGCCACAGTTTAAATGAAATAAATGTCCACAATATAGACTTTCATGTTTATGTCAGCATGCCTGTGCTCAGAAGTTTCAGAGTTAGGGGCATTTCAAATTTCTGACTCTGAATTACATGTTTAAGAATGAGTCTGCTGGACAGTGAACCAAGGAAAAGATATCTCCAGGACTATTTTAAGACCCTTCCCACCAATGCCTCTTCTTAGGGGACTTAAATTCTTTGCTATAGCAATTGATACTCTAGGACCAGAGCCCAGGTTCAGATTCAAATTCAACACTCTTATTAAGAGCATCAATAAAAATAAATGCTGCATTCTGGTCTCTGATGAGTTTTCCAACACAATACACAATAGAAATTACATATATATATATATAATATATGGAAAAAAAAATATATGACTTTTTTTTAATCTTTTTTAAAAAAAAAAATTTTCTTTTTCTTTTTCTTTTTTTTTGTTGCTTTTTAATTGGTATTTTTTTAAATTAATTTTTATTGATGTTTTGTGCATTTCGTACATATCTTCCAATTCAGTGTCAGGCATAGTTCCCTTTCCCTTCCCCCCCCCACCCCCACCCCATTCCCAGATCATTATTCTGCCGTAACTGGTCTTGATCTTCTCTTCTTTTTTTTTTTTTTCATTTTTTTAAGCAATAAGTGATAATCCATGAGAAACAGGCATCCTTCGTGGCAGAACCAATCTGCAGGCTGTTGTGCCCAAACCCCCACAGCCCCACCATCCAGTGGGGGGTGACAGGTTGTTTGTTCAATCAAGTTGATCAAATGAGTGTCCAGATTACATCGCTGTAGTTTCACCATTCACCCCAATCGCAGCCTTTACATCCTACCACGCCCCCTCTTCCGCAGATTGTTCCCTAGGCTTAGAAAAGGGGCACAGGTGGATGAGAAGTAAAACAGTCCCCTCTCTCTGGAGCTGTTGACTTGGACTCTGGTCAATTCTGGCTGTTTCCTTTCATGGGCTGACAGTTTGTCCAGGAGTAACCTTTCGATCCTACTGATGAAGCACACTTTTTCAAATGTCGAGTCACTAAATTTCTCCTTAGGTTACTCAATACATAGCTAGAACCTTCTTAGGCTCCTAAAGTTGAATGCTAGATAATATACAACCCATGAATCTTAGTACAACTAAGTTCCCTAGCTCAAAAAATTTTCTCTGTTTGGTGCAAGGGACACACTACTGTTATGTAAATCAGCATGGGTAAAGGGTGGGAAAGAGGGAAACATTTACATGAATCCATAGGATAAAGCATGAACCTTCAAAGACATCATTAAGACACTAGTAGGAGATAGGTTTATTCTTATCTGCCATTAAAGGGTTAATGAAGCAGAAATGCAGCATGGCTCCTCATAACTCCTCATTTTTGAACCTTTCTTTTCCACATGTAAATCTGACCTACCCCGCTTCAGTGACATCGCGTCTCCCAGTTCTCTGGAGACTTCAAATCTTGGCCATGCTGTATGTTCTTGTTGGTAAAGAGCATCCTCTGTTAATAGAGTTTTTAAGCAAAATCCACCCTCTCCAATTTATTAATGCTTTCTTTAATGCCTTGTTTTGTTTCCTGTGTCAAACGTCATCTTGTGGAATATTATTCTAGTTATGCCTGAAGTGATATGGACTCTCTCCTTTACAGTTGTCAAGTGACGTCAGAGCCAAAGGCCGAATCAGTTACTGCAGACTCACCATTAAAATCATCGGGCAAATCATTCTGATACCATTCTAACCACTCTGACTTTATCATGAGCATTGTGACATGATTACCATGTGACTCTGATGATTATGACAAGTTTAGGGCCATTATGACATAATTGATGGTCAATATGGCATCATCAAACATGATACTACTTTCAATGCTTATTTAGTTCTGTTCTTTTGAGTCATGAGTTATTCTGCACACTAAAGGAAAGTTATGAGTTCTGTAACTGGCTGGAAGAGTCACACCTCTCTATACTGGTGTGATCTTTTTGTCTTTTCTCTGACAAGAACATCACCATATCCACTTGAAAGAATGGCTTTAAATTAATCACAACATACAGCCCCTTCAGTCAGTTGCAAGGTACATGGGGAAGAAAAGAAACTATAAATCATCTTTTATTTTTCCTCTTCAGGGAACTTTCCTTCAACTTTATTTATTTATTTATTTATTTATTTATTTATTTATTTTTAAATATGGAACTCTTCATGAATTTGCGTGTCATCCTTGCGCAGGGGCCATGCTAATCTTCTCTGTATGGTTCCAATTTTAGTATATGTGCTGCCGAAGCGAGCACTGTTTCAACTTTAATTCAGTAGCTCTACTGCACAAAGATGTTTCTCAGATCCAATCTAAGCACTTATAATTTCACTAATAGCTACCTTTGCCTGAACACTATTAGATCCTGGGTATTTAATCATGTAGTAATGCACAGGATCCTGTAATATTTTTTTTACCATTTTTCTAAGTTTTACCAATGTTCAAATTTTAGCAAGGGGAAAACAGACTTTGAATTTACATCATGTTTTAAAGTTCCAACTACTTTTACTATAATGCTAAAGCTGAGTCTTGAACTCAGGTCTTACTAGGGTACAGTTTCCTTTGATCCCATCATGCTCTCCTGTGACTATGCCCTATGCTCTAGGATTTTTAATGTTTGTGATGACTGGAGCAGAATCTCTTTCTCTCAGAAGTTATATTTGAATATCAGACACAGTTGCAATTTTCCTGTCACAGGAAAGGAATAGTTGAGAACTGGAACTTCCCCAAGTTGAGCATGGTCCCCAGGACTTAGTCTCCTTCTAGCACATCTGCAGTAGCCTACAGGTCACCAGCACATAACGCAAGAAAACACCAGCATGTTAAGGGGTGTGGCCATTCATGAATGAACTAGGGAAGAGGATGGAGTCACAGAACATGGGCTCCAGAGTTAGGCTACTGGGGTTCAAACCCGTGCTCTCATATGCTGATTACATTTGCACCATCTGGATGGAGAGACATCTCAGTGGGTAGAAGCACTTGTCACACAACCCATAGTAGGAGGAGAGAACCAATCCCCAGATGTTGTCCCTCTGTCTTCCACGAAGATATTGTAGCATGTGCACATCCACACATCATGCACATATATCCAGCATCCTAACAACAACAACAACAACAACAACAACAACAACAACATTTAAACTAGCAAGGCCTCAGCTTTCAAAGCCATAAAATGGGATGAGAATATTATGAATTCATTGATGATAAAAGAGAAAATAGGGGGCTGGAGAGACGGTCTAGTAGTTAAGAGCACCGACTGCTCTTGCAGAGGACCCGGGTTCGATCCCCAGCATCCACATGGCGGCTGAGAACCGTCTGTAACTCCAATTCCAGGAGAACTCCAGTTCCAGGGGAATCCGACACCCTCTTCTGACCTCTGCGGCATTGCATGACACGGGTGCACAAACCTACATGCAGATAGTACACTCATACACATACAAAAATAAATTTAAAAAATTTTTAAAAAGAGCCTTGTTTAAAAAGAGAGAGAAAATGTACACAAAAGAACTAAAGCAATGGATGGCAGCTGAGAGGGGGAGACACAGTATCTTACAGGGTGGGACTCCAGGTAGGTCAATCGGGCTCCAGCTGATGACCCCACAATGAAGGGCATCTGAGGACACAAATCAGACTCCGTAGGCCATGTCACTTGTATAAGAGTATGTGGGATTGGGCAGGATCCAGTGGAGGGAGGTGCAGAGAACAGAGAGGACCTAAATGCCATCAAACATTCTGCATGGAAGCCTCAAAGTTCAATACAAAATAAAAAAAAGTACAAGTGTCTCTGAGTTTATACATTTCTCTCTGGTTTTCACACCACCTAAGCTTTATTTATCTCTCTTCTCTCTACCCCTGTATAACCTCCTTACTCCCTATCCAGTTAAACTGCTCTCATTTTTCCCCCTTGATAATCTGGGAACTTGTTCATATGAATTTGTAGCAATGGTGACGGCACATACAAGACACATGCTGACTCAAGTAGAAACTTGTACTCGACAAAATCTCATCATAGAACCTGGCAAATGGGCAGCAGGCCCCAACCTTAGTTGAGGAACTGCTGGGTGAGGGAGAGCCGATCTTCTTTAAGGGAGTGATTCTAGATAGGCTGACTGGACTCCAGTGGCTGAACTTATGCCGAGGGACATCTGTGTAGAGCTTGACTGGATAGGCCTTAACACATATGACAGACCACATGAAATCTGGTGTGAGGGGGAGCTGTGTGGGAGCCTTGGTGGGGAAGGGTTTAAATAGGATTAAGATTTATTGTATGAATACAGAACTCTGAATAAAATACATTATAAAAATATAAGTTTCTCAAAAAGTAACTATTGAATTTAGAATAAAGAAAAGACCACCAGTTTTTGTTTCCTTTGTACAAGATGAGGAAGACAATGTAACTCCCAGTTCTGAAGGCTGAATAAAATATAGTTAGGGGCTATGATTCTTTTCATTTTGTGTTTTTTTTTAATTTATGTGCATTTTCCATGTGTGTGTGTGTGTGTGTGTGTGTGTGTGTGTGTGTGTGCGCGTTTGGTAGTACACAGGTGTCCGTGGAGGCCGGAAAAGGGTGGAGGCTCCCCAGGAGATGGAATTGCAGACAGTTGTGTGCTGCCAAATGCTGATGCAGTGCTGGGAACCAAACTCTGGTCTTCTGTAGGAGTCACAAGTGCACTTAACTGTTCAGCCATCTTTCCAGTGCATTATAAATGCTTAAAAGCAGACAGCATACACTAAGTTAGTTGTCATTGTCGACCATCATACATCTGGATGAGCAGCCATAGTTAGTATCAAGCTCCATCTGAGAATAGAGAACCCAAATAAGAGGGCTGATGTTTGTTGGTTAGAGCTAGGGTGGAGACATAGAGTGTCCAGGAAGCACAAAGCAATGTGTGCCAACATCGGAAGCTTGTTTACAGAAGATCTCTGCAAATCAAAGCAGAGGGCACAGCCAAGCCTGGCTAATTAGCGGCGCTGCCTTATGCCATGGGGCCCAGCGCCTCACACCAGGCTGTTGTGTTTGGGGGCTGGAGCTGCAAAGTCAGCTAGAATTGACATTCACGTGGAAGGGAAGAAGGAAAGGAAAGGGAAGGGAAGGGAAGGGAAGGGGAAGGTGGGGCTTTGAGGAGTCAAGCATCTTGCAAAGGCATGTGCAGCAGCCACAGGGGAGGACGTTTGCTTTCCTTTATCTCTTTGGGGCTGCTGGAAGATGGGGGTCCCCTTGCCATCTCTGGGGTGCCCTCTGATGTGTTGCTCCCAAACCAGATTGGAAAGTGGGTTTTCTTGATGTGACAGACAAGGCCCAGGTGACTTTGAGCCTGTCTGTCTATCTTTTGCTTTCTTCAAAGACGTTGCCTTTATTTGGCCTTTCTTTTAACTCATATTTTAACTTCATTTTAACTCATATTAAATAATCCCCCTCCTTGCATACCAGGGAGGGCTTGCCACTTTGGAAGCACAGGTGCTAAAAGAGGGAATCTTCCATGTCAAATTGGGTCCAAGCAGGAATCCAAGCTGAGTTAGGAACCAATATGCAGGTGTCAGGCTAATATCTGTGGACATAGGAAAGACACTGGAACTAGCTTCTGGGTATAATAACAGATTCCTTTGTAGAAATAATAAATGAGGAGCTAGCATTCTAAATCTCATAGAAAAGCAAATACACAGGACTAATTTAACATTACTTTTATTATCATTATTCTTCTCTCTACTCACTCAGTAATTTACTAAAGGGCTCACAAAGTAGATCTTAAGGATCCTAAGGAAGATAAAGTGTCTGGGCTATAAGCACACAAGCTGCTGTGCTATAGGTAGAAGTGGATGGATGCTGACTCCAATCTGGGTCATGTGCCTTAGACTTGTAGTCTATGGTATTAGGAAATCTGCACCCTATCTATCTTTGTGATAGGATGCCTCTAAGCACTCTCTGCTAAAATGGAGCCTAGCTCTAAGAACCAACAATGGCCCTTGGTAATGCTGTCCCATTTTACAACCTGGATCTGAGGGACTCCGGCTTCTCCACAGTATGACTGGACTGAGGAGACTCCCAGAACAAAGGGGCCTGTCTACAGCCTACCCAACCCATGAGCTCCACCCACACAACTGAACCTAAGACAGGACAACCAGCACACCTTGGCCGATTATTACATAGAACAGAAGTTATAATCGAGGGCTGGACATGGATCGATAGTTAAGAGCACTTGCTAATCTTACACAGGACTCAAATTCAGTTCCCAGGACCCATATGTTGGTTAATGACTGTCTGTATCTCCTGTTTCAGGGGATCTGATGCCCTTTTCTGGCTTTTGCAGGCATTGCATAAGAGTGTACCTACATACACAGATACAAACTCATACACATAAATATAGCTAGATGCTAGATGATGATAGATAAATAAGTAGATGAAGATAATTTATAGATAGATAATAGATAGATTATAGATAGGTGATAGATAATTGATGATAGATAGAGATATAGATAGATGATAGTTGGGTAGATAGATAAATATATGATTGATAAATGATGATAGGTAGATAGATGATAGATAAAAGATAGATGATAGGTAGGTAGATAAGTAGATGATGATGATAGATGATAGATAGATAGATAGATAGATAGATAGATAGATAGATAGATAGATAGGAGATAGATGTAAGTTCTAACTAGAGAGAAGAGCAGAGATGAAGTTCGATAAATGGTTAAGATTGAGGTAACCCCCAACCCTGATTTGGTGCAAACAATTTAAGTGGATGCCAAAACCCTTAGAATCCAAGATAAATATTTTAATGTTTTAAAAAAGAGAATCCATTTTTATGAAAAAAATCCTCCAGCATTAAATTTCAAAAATTTAACACAACCAACCCCAGTGTGTTGGCCTCTGTTCCCACCTACTCAGACGACTGAGACAGGTGATCACAAGTTCAAAGTCAGCTTGGACTATGGAGTGAATTCAAGGCCAGCCTGGATATCTTAATCTCAAAATAAAAAGAAGGCTGGGAGGTAGCTCAGTGGTAGCATGGAATGATGATCCTAGCAGTCAAAGTCACTGTCACACACTTAAATCAGCAGCCTTGATTCAAAAATCTCAGACTGCTTTGTTTTTCCATCATTGGCATGGCTTCTTTTTTTAAAAAAAATGTTTCTTTGATAAATGTAACAAACAATATAAAAGCCTTCACCATTTATAGTATCCATCTCACTCTCCCTTTGGGAAGAAAGAAATAAACATATTCTCCAAACGGAAGCTGAAATATCAACATCAGGTGGAGCTTCAGCTGGAGACAGGCATTTCAGCATTGGAAAATTCCTGGGTGCATCCAGATCTGTCTGTTACTTGCATGTTACATTGTTGGCTTTGCAGGGTGAAACGCTTCCTGACTGATTGATGTGTTATTACCTCTTACAGGTGAATTATCTCTGAAATGCCAGCTATTATAATAAGTGCCATGCTTGTCAGACAACAAAGCCCAGGGTTACTTCATCTGTCTGGACCAAAAGAAAGTGCATTAACTTGATTTCAAGAGCTTGCTCTTAATCATTTATTCTATTAACAGAAGCCTCTTTCGATGGCCCACCCATGCACATGTACTCACTCCTACAAGGTGTCAATGGCCTTATCTCTAGCTTCATTGAGAAAATAGGAATTCAAGGAGGGATTTTTCTCACGCACTCACCACCGAGTGCTATATACCTGTACCACGGCCAAGCCTGGCCTTGGCTCTCCCATGGGGTCATGCAATCTCAAGAATTTTTCTCTTGGAATTTGCTGCTTGCTTTCTTGCAGTGATCATCAGTACCTCCATTCCTCCTGGATGATTCCAATAGGGTAAGAATATACTGTACTGTATCTGTGCACTGTTTAGAGCATACTGTTCTGGGTTGGTCTTCAATATCTCGTGAAAGCTTGTCTGTTGAAAGATTGATGTCCAGTGGATAGTGCTACTGGAAGTCTCTGGAAACTCTCAGAGAAGGATGTTGATTGGTCGTAGGTCCTTGAAGGTTTAGTTCCTATTTATTTTGTTTGTGCATAGTTTTCTCTCCCTCTCTACCCTCTGGGTCCCAGCTAAAATGGCATAGACAGCTTCCTTGGAACCAATGCTCCCTACCTTGGAGTGCTAGCTCACCACAGTCTGGAAATGATGGCGCCGTGTGACCTTGAACTGAAAACTTGGGCAACATTAGCCAAAATCAAACTTCCCTCCCTCTGGTTGACTTTCTTAGATATTTCTCCACAGAGGCAGGAAACTTACTCAAAGGCACTGCTTGCAATAACTAAGAAGTGGAAACCACCACTTTGTCTACCACAAAATGAATGAAGGATCGAATATTATACACATTTAATGAAGTAACATCCAGTTTAATAAAGCAAAGAAATTTTGACCCATGCTTCAGTAGGTATATGTTGCTAGGCCAAGTGACCTTAAAGGGATAAGTGAGATGACCTCATAGGAGGCAGGTCTAGGCTAATGCAAAAGATACTGGGAGTAGAATGGCTGTGACTGCGAGCTGGAGGACAGATGTAGGGTGAGTTGTTCAATAGCTAGAGAGTTTCAGATTTGTAAGATGAAAGAATTCCAAACGTCTGTCTGCCAGGAATATTGATATACTTAACATTATGGAAGCTATACTTTTGTTATTAAAGTGGAATTTGTGTTTTTACTATAATTACTATATGCCATAATATCCCCTAACTTAAAAATAATATAAGTTTACTAAATGAATTTTGTATTTTTATATCGTATTGGAAGCTTTTAGAATACTGATGGAAATGTAGCATAAATTTAATAAATATTACTGAAACAATGAAAAAAATATTAATAGTCCCTGACCCTCTGCTCTTGCCTCCCTTGCCTCTAAATCATTCACTGCAGTCCCTTGTGTAGGCCTTGTCTATGGGAAGGCTATAATCTCATTGATATTCTCCCTGCATTCCAAACCTGTCCAGTTCCCACCATCTACCCTGTAGGAATGTCTGTGTACAGCCCACCAGCAAATCACCACAGGTAATCAGGCATTAGACATTTCCCCGAGCCAATTCTCAATCCCTGTCTTTCCTTTGCTATCCACCTTCATTAGAAAGAGACCTATGGTGCCCATTTAACACATCCTTAATCCATCCCCCTGATTACAGCACCCTCAATGCAGCCAAGGTCTCTTCTGTCCAGGGTTGATGCACTGGATTATGAAACAGTTTCTATCTCCAGTGCGCCCTTCCCCCCACGCTCCATGTTCCGCACAACAGCTGGTGATCTTTAAATAATGTAAAGTGGGGAGCTGTTCTGCTGCTCCAAACCCTCCAGTCTTTTCCAAGCACACATGCACACATATAACACAAACACACACAGCACACAGAAGCACATGTACACATATAATATATACACGGTACACAGAGCACATATGCACATACACTCATGTCCACAGACATATATATATATATATATATATATGCACACACAGACATATCTATCTATCTATCTATCTATATATATAGATATAGATATACACATATGCATAGCACATGCAGCCCCCACCACACACAAGTACAGTCCGAGTCAGTGGGATCCAATATTCCACCCCTCCTGTCCATCTTGCTAACCTCATCTCACTTTCTTTCCTCCTCCTTCCCACTGTCTCCTGCTCCTGACTTCTGGATGGCTTGCTCCCTGCTCTTTCTATGGCTGTTTCTTTCTTTCATTCCAACATCAGCCTATAGGTGAATTCTCATGGTTTCCCAGAAGAATCACAGCCCAGTTAGCATTTCAGCTGCTGCCCTTTAGCACCAATATTTAGCCTCTGTCCAGAAAACGGTATTTTCTGAGCATTTCTTTCTCAGGTGTGAGGGGGCATATTCATTTATAAAATGCCTGTCTTCCTTCAATAGATAATATGACCTATCCAATCAGGAAGTAAATCTATTCTCCTCTTCACTATGTCCACAGAAAAAAGAGCCTAGTCTCTGGTGAGGTTAATTTTATTGTCAGCTTGATTAGATTAAGAAACTCCCAGGAGATGGAGGCACACTGTGATATGATGTTGCCCAGATTCGTATCCTGAGACACAATGATCCACAGGCTACAGGATAAGCCTGCATGGTGTAGGACACAGGTGAAGAACACATTTGACAATATCTATGCCAGAGTTTTCAAAAGAGAATTCACTGAGGCACAAGAACACTTCCCAGGATGTGAAAACCATTCATGGACTGAGATCCTTGACTGAATGAAAAGAAGAAGAAGAAAGCATTCTATTCTCTGTGTTTGACTAGTTGTGGACTTTGTAATAGTCTCCATCTGTTGCAAAAAACAAGCAGCTTTTATGAGTGGAGAGTGTCTCTAAATATATCAGTGTGTATTATAATACAGTAAATAATTACACTGTTCTATGGGTGTGATAAAAGTAGGTTTTTCTCTGAGATCTATGACCTCTCCAACCATGTGCATTTGCTTATGTTTACAGTACCACACCAGAGTTCCTTTCCAGGAAGCAGACCTTCAGTCCAATTTTGAGATCTGCTGATTACCCCCAAGATAAAAGTACCACTACTCCATCAGTAGAAATTTTTTGCTAGGGTGCCCATTATTGAGGTTCATAGAATTTACAGCTGGACAGAATCACTGATTGGTTTTCTCCCTTGGGAGTTTTCATTGTATCTTATGATACTATGGGAGCTGGTCTTTAGTGGGGAGGCTCCCAATTCAGATCCAGCTTCAATGCTCCAAATCCTATGTCCAAATTATGCCCTGCCTTCAGCAATAGAGTCTTATCTTCAAGTTCTGTATGGCAATCCATGGCTGTGGCAATAGCCTGAATTATTTTTGGAGTCTCCTCATCAACAAATGCACACACACACACACACACACACACACACACACACACACATTTTCAGTAGGCTTCTGAACAAATATACTTCCTTGTGGGTTTTGACACCACCTGTCCATTATTTATCTCTCATGTATTTCTCACTGTGTAAACCTCCTTATTACTTCCCTGCTTAATGTATCCCTTTCCCCCATCTCCCCCTTGATAATAGCTGTCTCTTACTATCCTACTTTCTCAAGCTCCTTCTTTCTCATTATCCACATGGTTCCTTTCCATTTTCCTAGCTTCCTGGTTCTATCAGGATATACCTCACATTTAGGCATTTAGAGCTAAGATCCACAAATGAGAGATCATATGTAGCTTGTTACTTCACATTGTATAAACATCCTATCCATTTATCTGCAGATTTCATTTTCCTTTACTCGATTGTATAAATATACCACATTTTCATTATCCATTCATCAGCTGAGGGACATTTCCCAGCTATGGTGAAAAGAGCAGCAGTGAGCATGACTGATCAAGTATCTCTGTAGTGGGATGTTGGGTCCTTTGGGTATATGCATAACCAGATCATATGGTACATCTACTTTTAGTTTTTCAGGAATTCTCCACATTGATTTTGTCCATGGTTGCAGCAGTTTGCAACCCCACAGCAGTGGACAAATGTTGCCCTGGCTCTGTGTGTTTGCTGACATTTGGTGTCATTTGTTTCTCTTGATCTTAGCCAGCCCAACTGGGATAAGAGGAAATCTTAGTTTTGCTTTTCATTTCCTTAATTACAAAGGGTGTTGACCACTTTTTAATGTAATTCCCAACCATTTTTATTTCTTCTTTTAAAGCTCTCTGTTCGCATCCATAGTGTCTTGCTTGTTTTGTTTTGAGTTCTTTGCATATTCTGGATATTAATCCTCTGTCATGTATGGCTGGTGAAGATGTTCTTCCACTCCGTGGGTTTCTTATTCAGTTGGTTGGTTGTTTTCTTTGTTGTACAGAAGCATTTTAGTTTAATGAGATCCCATTTGTCAATGTTGACCTTAATTCTTTTTTCTTTTTTTTTTTAAATTCTCATTTTGTTAATTGTAAAAATATGTATAAGGGGCTTCTTAAATGCTAAATAAATTTTTATCTAGTTAGTAAACATAAGCAACAAACACAAGCAATATCCATGTAAACCCAATTAGGAAGCATCTGAGTCCAATTCTTGTACAACCCAGGGTCCCCAATCCAGTTGGAGAGGTTTGAATACACAAACATGTTAACCAAATAAAAAGTCCAGTCCATTCTGCTGTGATCTCACAATTCACCCACCCCCCTTTTTGGGTCCTTACAAACTGATGTGTCAACCTCTTCCACAAGAGTCCCTGGGCCTTGGAGGGGAGGGCGAGAGACAGTGAGAGACAGGATGACCCATTTTTTTCTTTGCGGTAACACATCAAACTCTTGGGTCTGTCCAAGTTCTTTATTCAATGGACTGGTGGCTCATTTAGGAGTCTTCTTTTAATTACTAATAAAACACAAATAGAAAAAAGTACTGACCATTGTAATAAGTTACAATATGGGCCCAAACACATATGCTTGAATGGTATCTTGGTCAGGACATTATAGCTCTTTAACAAAAGGATGGTAGAGTCTCTTTTGTGCTGGGACCAGAGGGGTCGGTGCTAGCGGCCTGCACCTTGGTGCAGGCGGGAGTAGTTACCTGGGCAGGCATCTGCCACCTCTGCCGTAGGTAGGGGGCCATGGGCGGGACAGTCCTAGTCTCTTTTGTGCTGGGACCAGAGGGGTCGGTGCTAGCGGCCTGCACCTTGGTGCGGGCGGGAGTAGTTACCTGGGCAGGCATCTGCCGCCTCTGCCGCAGGTAGGGGGCCGGGGCGGGACAGTCCTAGTCGCTTTTGTGCTGGCTGGGAACAGAGGGGTCCGTGCTAGTGCCCTGCATCCTTTGGTGCGGGCGGGAGTATTACCTGGGCAGGCATCTGCCGCCTCTGCCGGCAGGTAGGGGGCCGTGGGCGGGACAAGTCCTAGCTTTTGTGCTGGGACCAGAGGGGTCGGGGCTATGGCCTGCACCTTGGTGGCGGGCTGCCGGGCCCAGGCATTCCCTTCTCCATTCCCCCCCCCCGAGATTGGGGAGAATCCAATGGAAACCTTTCTTGGAGAACCTTCAGAGCAAGAAGAGAAGAGTGGTTTGCAAAATAGAAAACGAGACAAGTCAAGACTCCAGAAACAAGGAGGAGGAAAAGGGGGAAAAAAAAAAAAAAACAGCTAGAAGGAGGAGAGTAAAAACCATCCCCTAATATAATGAAAAGGTATTTGTGATCTGAACCACAAAAGGGAAGCCCACATCCCAGGAACACTGCGAAGGGACAACATGGGAAAGGCACAGGAAATCCTGCATCAAGTGCACCAAACCAGTAGGAAAAAAGATAGACGACAATGGGAACCCCATTGAGGAGACCCAAGGAACATATCTTCGAGGAATAATTGCAGACCTATGCAGAGAAATTAAAGAACAATAAAGAGGAATTCAGAGTACTAAAGAGGGAAAATGAAAACTCAAAAAGGAACTAGAGGGATAACAATGACAAACTCAGAAAGAACTTAAAGGAACAGATTGACAAAATCCATAAAGAACTAGAAGGAGAAAAAAATAAGAATACAGAGAACAAAAGAGAGAAATGAAAAACACAAAAAAGGACCTAGAGGGATACAATGACAAATTTCGGAAAGAAAATAAAGGAACAGACCGACAAACTCCACAAGAACTAGAGGAGAAAAAAACAAACTCCGAAAGAAGTAGAAACACTGAAAAAGGGAAGCCAACCAACGAAGTAAGGAACACCAGGAAGAGATGAGAAACACCAAAAGAATTGAAGAAGCTCAAAAAGGAAAATGGAAGTACTAAAGAAAACACAGGATGAAACGAAAAAGGAATTAGAACACAACATTCAATCAAAAGGAAAGAAAAGGAAAAAGCCTCAGAATTGAAAGGGAGGAAGCAGAAACAAAGAAATATCAGAGCTGGAAGATACAAAAGAGCAATTAAAAAAAAGCTCAAATAAAGATTAGAAAAATGTAAAATACACAAAACTGGAAAAAACAGGAAATATGGGACACGTAATGAAAGACCAAAACTACGAATTATAGGGATAGAGAAGGAGAAGAATCTCAAGAAATAGTATAGGATCAGATCTTCAACAGATAATAGATGAAAATTTCCCCAAACGAAAATAGACAATGCCATACAAATACAAGAAGCACATATGACCCCAATAGACTAAGATCTAGAAAGAAAACACCAACGGCCAATATCGAAAGTTTAATGCCTAGATGCACCAAAACAAAGACAAATTCTGAGAGCTACAAAGAACAGTCCATACAAAGGGAAAACATCAAATACAACTGACTTCTCCGCTCTCAAACCATGAGGAAAGAAGAACATGAGCAAAGCATTCCCAGTGTTAAGGGACTACGGATGCCAACCAGAATACTTACCAAGGCAAAATGGCGATTATATTGGAAGGAGAGAGAAATCTTCCATGACATAACAAGATGATGGAATACACATCTGGAAAACCAACACTTCATAAAATACGTGAAGGGAGCAATTCAAAGGCAGAAGAGAGGAGCAAAAAATCCTCAAACACCTACGAAAAAAAACTAACAAAAACAAAACCATAGGACCAAAATCAGAGACATAGGAGTCCAAGATGTATAATAAAGTGAAAGTAAGCAACATCCATCCTTCAATATAACCTTAAATATTATGGGCTAAACTCCCCAATCAAAAAGGCAGGGCAGACTGGGTGATTGGATTAGGAAAGAGAAACCCTCTATATGCTGTCTACAAGTAAACCATCTCAATCTCCAAGGATAGGCACCAAATTAAGGTGAAGGGAGGGAAGAGAGTATTTCAAGCAACAATGGTACCGACCAAACAAAAGAAAAGAAAGCAGGTGTGGCTATTCTAATGATCAGACAAAATAGATTCAAAAGCAAAAGAAATAAAAAGAGACAAGGTATGGACATTACAATCTTTATCAAAGGAAAAATCAATGATGAAGATTTCAACAATCATAAACATAGATGCACCAAACACGGTGCACAAACTTTATAAAGAAAATCCTCCAGGAATCGCAAGGCACAGATTAACCCAGTGCACTAATACTAGGGAGCAATACCCCATTAAAGTCCCTAGTACAATCAACAGGACAAAGGATAAACGAGAGGAAGACATCATGACTAAATAGACATCAATACACCAGAATGGGCCTTCACACAGACATCTAGAAGATATTCCACACAAGCACCAAGAATACACTTTCTACTCAGGGCAACCTCACGGAACATTCTCCGAAATAGACCATATACTGGGACACAGGGGAAAAAACTGCAGACAAATATAAAAAGATTGAATAATCTCATGCATTCTATCAGACCAGACAGTGGAATAAAGCTCAATATTCACACCAGAATAAACCCTACAACAGAACAGGAACTACATGGAGACTAAAAGCAACACCCTCCTAAATAATGAGTGGGTCAAGAAGAAATAAAGAAAGAAATGAAAGAACAGTGCTGGAACTGAATGAGCAGGATAAAGACAATACATCAAAACCTATGGGATAGCTTTAAAGCAGTCCTAAGAGGGGATTTATAGCCCTAAGTGCCTAATTAAAACAGAGAACACAAGTGAATGATCTAAGCACTGAAGCTAAAAAATACTTGAGAGACAGACAACAAATGAAACACTAAAAACGCAGGGGGCGCAGACAAAGAAGAAATAACAAAAATCAGAGCAGAGGA